>JARBWK010000010.1:28056475-28063975 GCA_030556195.1 Anolis apletophallus | reverse complement strand
AATTTTCTCTGTCACACAACACTAGGACTAGGGGCACTCCTAAAGCTCCAAGGTAGGAAAGTTAGGACTAATAAAGGGAAATATTTCTTCACCCAGAGGGTCATTGGGTTATGGAATTCACTTCCAGAGGAGGTTGTGACAGCTGTCAGCCTGGACAGCTTCAAGGCAGGATTAGACAGATTCATGGATACCAAGGGGATCAGTAGTTACTGAAATAGACATCCAAGTGCCACCTCTGTGTTGATTGAGGCAGGCAGGATTTTCCCCGGGTACTGGTTGTGGGGCGTCGGGAGCAGGTGAGGGTTTTGCCCTCCTTTCTGCTAGAGAACCCTGTGTACAACCAGTGGGCCACTGTGTGACACAGAATGCTGGACTAGATGGGCTGAGGTTCGATTCAGCATGGCTCTTCTCATGTTCTTATGTTCATATAAGTCTGTGAAAGAATCATAATAGAATGGGGATTAGAAAATATAGTTAGGAAAAGACAGTGAAGAGACTGTATGCACATATTTCAGAGTGAATGTGAAAGGTCCCATATGTGGATGTTTGTTATATAAACATATACACTAATGAAATATGGTTTCCTTAGTAAATCCAATAATCACATATTTTCTGTGCTGGAGGATGGCGAGGAATCAAATATAATTATAGCATTTCATTTTAAGATCCTACCTAATAAATATTCTTTGTTTCACATCTATTCTTTAGTTTGTACTGTGGGGGAATATATGAAAGGGATGTAATAGTCAATGGTACCACAAAAATGCCTTATGCACTTTTAATACTGAGAGCTGGATGCTAAAGATTTGGTAGAGGCATAAACAGAAATAATGGCATCCTAGAAGGCGTTTCAACAAAGGTAAAATGAAAACCAGTTGTCTGTCCTGTTAGGAAGAGTATTGTACTTCTGAAAAACTGTAATCACTGGAAAGGGGGAAGGAAACACTGTAACATCTACTCAGGAGTAAGACAGACAATATTCATTAAGTTGAATGGATCTTCCTCCCAGATAAGTGACTACCAAATCTTCTAGAAAGGATCCATATCAGAATATTTGTGGATTGTTCCCAACCATTTCTGGTATTCATGCTTTTTGATTTGGGTTATGACTCCTGTAAATAACAAAGGATAACTTCCTTGATTTCTGTTTTATTTACTATCTATTATTGTGCCCCATAAGACCTCACTGTTTACCTCTAGGTAAGCCCTTTTTAGTTAGAAGGATTAATATTTTATGTACAGTTTCTGTGAGGTCAGTCTAGACATCCTCTTTGCATTTGAAACCTCTGTTGACCTGTCCGTTTAAGAATCCCCTCAGGGCTGCAGCTTCAAGCAAGGCACTTATGGTTCTTGGAGGTGTCAGCCTTTTAGTGACTAGAAGGTGAAGAGTGAGGAGGGCCAAGGGTCTATAAAATAGAATGTCCAGTCAGAGCTCTTTGAGCTGTATTCAAGTCCAGTCAGAGTTAAATACTGAGTCCATCTTAGCGACAGTTGAAGACCACTCAAGAAAGACAATAAGAAGAAATAAAGAGCCTTAGTTTGGCCAGAATTCTTTCCTTCTCCTCATAAAGCAGGGGTGCACACTTTTCCAGCATGCGAGCTACTTATAAAACAACCAAGTCCCAAAGCTCTACTTATAAAGCAACCAAGTCCCAAAGATCTACCAACCCACTACACAGAGAGCCATAAAAGCAAAATATTAGGAAATTTATTTCAGTGAGAGCCATATAATACATTTTAAGACTGAATTTAACTAAATGTGAGTATAATAAGCCCTTGAGCATTCCTCACAAATGGCATGGGAGCCATACACACTGTGCCTGCGATCTGCCTGCGATCTACCAGGACGCTCTTCGAGATCTACCAGGACACTCTTTGAGATCTACCAGTAGATCACGCTCTACCTAATGAACACCCCTGTCATAAAGACTTTGTAGTGAGACTCAGGAGGAAAGTCTAAAATTCTTGTCAGTTCAGAAATTCTTGTTTGATACAGCTATGTAGTCTTCATTCTGTTCCCTGCACAGCCAGTTCACCTTCCAAGTAGTTAAGATAGCATGGGGACAGAACTTCTATCATATTTCATCCCTCTTTATATGTTACTATGCATAAACACAGATGGAGTAATAGGGCCATGCCTGTTATCTTCACACCTATAAATGCTGAAAAAATATGCATGTATTGTGTAGTTTTAAGAAATGAACTTTTTATGAATAATTTTTATTGAAGAAGTAAAATAGTCATTTCTAACAATATTGAAAATTGGGCTGGTCCATGAGGTCACGAAGAGTCAGAAGTGACTGAAAAATAAAGACCAACAATAAAAATGGGGAAAGGGGGTAAGAATACTAACAATCTAGAGAAGGAAAGGGGAAAAATGGAAGAAGAAGAAAGAGAAATTGATGGGGTTTTGAAAAAATAGATGGAGAGAAGAAAAAACCCAACAACAACAATAAAATGAGAATTGGCTTCGAGTCTTCACAATGAGTATTTCCATTGTCTTTCCCCCAGGTCACTATATTTCTGCTATTCCCTCTTCGTACCATTCTCCCCTGGAGAACAATTTTTGTCCTAATAATTAATCCCTTCTGCCTAATCTGTTGAATTTTTTTCTTCCTTGTAAAACTTGGCTCATTAATTGGGTTAATTTGTCCATTTTTGTTATGTCTATTATTTTTAGCATTCATTGTTCTCGTGATGGTAACCCTTTTTTCTCCATTTTCGGAGTAACTTTTGATAATGAAGAGCTCCCCTCCATAACAATTAAATTTCCAGTTATGTAACTGTAAAACTTAGAAGATTGGTGTTTTTCAAATATGCTCATATTATGCCCAATTTATTATTATTATTTTCCCATAAGCACCTCCATATCAGATAACAGTAAAGATAGGTAAATGGCTCATTTTGAACAAAATTAACGTATTTGTTCAAAATGAGGCTTTTTCAAACAAATATAGAAGAAAGTGGAACACATAAATCCATTCATTCCTATAAGGAGTTTTGAGTGGCTGACTCTTAAACTATGAAAATAATTGCAGTTTGATGCCGCTTGAACTTCATCCAGCCAGTGTGATGAAAAGGCTGCCTCAGCTTGAGTTCAAGTGGCATCAAACTGCAATCATTTTTGTAGTTGTTTCCCAAACCCTGGTCAGCCAGGTATCTGGACATAATTTCTCACAATCCCTGCTCATTGGCTAAGATAGCTGGGGTATCTGGGAGCTGAAGTCCACAAGACAGGCCTAGTGTTGGGACCCTGGGGATCACCCCACCCTCCCGCCTCTTGCTGGAGGGCGAACGCGAGAAGGGTTGCCACAAGCCCTCTGCTCTTTTTCCTCAGAGCCTCTCTTCCCTTGGCAACAGCGAGGGGCAAGGAGTAGGCATAGCAACAGCAGGGCCTGCCACAAAGGCTACCGGTCCCTCCTAGTCAGCCGGGCGCGTGGCTGAGGAGAGGAGGGGCGTCCCAAGCATAAGATGGTGGTGGTGCTGGTGGGGGGGGGAGGCAGTGGCGGAGGGTTTTCATCCTTTTCATCACACTGGCTGGAGGAAGACAGGCGATTTGGGGGCGGGGCCAGAGAGGGAGGCAGGAGCAGTGACGCTGTCTGATTTCCTGCCCTTCAGCCTCAGCCATGCCACTTGCCCAATAGGAAGTCAAGGAGCGGTTTTAGTCCTTCCCTAACTAGATTTCTATTGTGGGGCAGCACCTTCCTGCAACTGGGCGCGAAGGGGGAATTGGGAGTGCCTCAGAGCTCCTTTTGCTATTCAATTATTACGCACGCAGTATGGCATCACCCTGGGAGGTTGGATGAAGCAGCCCCAGGGCTCCCCAGAAGACACAGCATCCTAGGCATGACTGCATCTGGCTGAAAGAGCCAGATGCAATTATCAAAAGAGCCAAATATGCCTCGCAAGGCATAGGTTCCCGACCCCTGCTTTAAACCTAGGTCTTATTGGGAGAAACGATGCCAGAAAAAGGTGGTTACTTAAGTCTGACACCTTAAACCCAGGTCTTATTGAAGGATCTGAGGAGAAACAATTCCATAAAAACTATTTTCTTAAGACTGATGTCCTAAAATGATGGAAAGGGGAGCCTGGGAAGTTCCCCCATTGCCACCAATGGGCCGGATCTTCCCAGAGCAAAAATATCCCAGAAATATTTTGGCTGCCAGATTGAAAAATTGAATTTTTCTCACCTGAATTCGGGAAGCTCCTGGAAAACAGATTGGGGGCCACTGAAATCTAGACACTGAAAAAAACATGAGGTTTAGCCAAATTGCACATCCCCAATAAATAGGCCATTTGTATGCCATGTTGAGTTCTGTTTGCCTTAAGTTATACCTTAAATTATAAATATTTTTTTTTCTCTCTCTCTTTATATATATAATATTAAGCTTTAAAAAGGAAATTGCTTTAGATCAAAGCTTCTTAAGCTATGGGTTGCAACCTCATTTGGGGTCCCCTAACTGAAGGTCATTTGTGTAGCTTGTCACCTAGCAGCTGTTTTAAATATTTTATAAAAACTATTTTGCCACTTGAGACTGCAAACCAAGTATGCTGGCATGGCACACATTTTTTTTGAAAATGTTCTATGTATTTACAGTATCAAATATTCTGCTAAGATTTAATTCTCTATCTAAATATAAGCCAACACATCCATCTCATTTGCATGCCAATGAGTTTTTATCTTTGATAAATGGTAAGATTGTATGTATGCCAAATAATTGTTTTGAAATAAAATTCTTTATGATTTGCTATCAGTAAATGTGTATATCCAGAGCTGATATCTATCTATCTATCTATCTATCTATCTCAAGTAGAAAATGTTTAAGAAGTTCAGCTCAAACTACCCAAAGTTTTGGACTATCCAGGGGAATATTGCTATCAAGACAGCTAATGAGGTCACAGCATTGGTGGGGAGTATCTCACTTTGAAATGTTGGGCTACAGCCCACTACATAGACCGTAGGCCACCCCTGGCTGATCTAAAGTATTTCATTGAGCATTTTCTATCTATTTTCACCTCTTTCACACTCCTGATTTCATTCCTTGCTAAAGTTCTTTTTTGGTGATGGAAAGAATTTCAAGAACAATTATTATTATTATTATTATTATTTATTATTTATGTCATTTATATTCTGCCCTTCTCACCCTGCAGGGGACTCAGGGCGGATCACAATTCACATATATAGATAGGCAAACATTCAATGCCATTGACATACAACATATATAGACAGATATAGAGGCAATTTAACATTCCAGAAATCAGTTAAATTTAGCCTCCCCACAAAGTGGTACCTAAATTTCCTACTTGACAGATGCAACTGTCTTTTGGGTTGCAAATGTAAAATATGTTGAGTCATAATTATAAAAAAAGAAAACAGAAAATAATATCAGATGCCTTACACTATGTTTTGGAAGAAGGAACTGACAAAACTACCTCTGAATATTCATTTCCTAAGAAAATACTATGGAATTAATGTGGTCATCGGATGTCAAGAGTACACCCGAGGGAGTGCAAGCATGCACACATACACACACATGCACATGTGTATTTGAGTGTCCAATGTTTCCTGGATCATGGGCAATGTAAGAAAAAAAAACTTAGAATGCTGGAAAAACCAAGCAGTACTTGTTATCTGAATGTGGGTGATTCAAAATTCACATCAAGGGATATATGCAGCATTGATGTGCCTGTTCCTCATTTCATTTCCATATGCATGACACTACTTAAATACTCTCTGTGGCAACATAGCATACTGATTGCTCTTCCACATCATGAGACAAGACATTTAATTACTGGTGTGTGCATTAAGCAGGACGGAAAGTGATATTTTGTCAATACTAGCATTCATATTCATTCACGGCATGTTACATGTAATATACCATTGCTAAGCAATCCCATGATATGCATTTTGAATAATTAAAATGGCAATGTATTTCTTTCTCCAGAATTCCTGTTTGTGTCTCAAACTATGGCACTAAAAGAGAGAAAAAGGCTTTCATTATTTAAAATACAGGAACTATTTAGGGATAAAGAGAGGAATATTGCCTAACAGTTAGAGATTAAGAGAGGAATATTGCTTCATCTGGAAGCACCAAAGAGAACACTATTCCGTAATGTTTCAGTATGATATAACTATCATGAAATGTTGTTGTTTTTATATCCAAACGTTCAACAGGGATATCATATTGAATTTCAACAGTAAGCTGGACAAGGCTATAGAAATGGTTAAAATTCAAATCACAGTTTCAAAGAGATCCTGCTCTTCAATATAGTAAAATGCCAACCCAAACCCTGTATATTGTATCAGTGATTGCTAATATGCTTCATGAGCTATATATTAAGATTTGCATAACTAAGGCTGTGTCTACAGGTGCCAAATAAAGAAGACTCACCTCTCAGATGCTGCAGGGAGTCCAGAAAACGCACGGCTGGGTGCACAGCAAAATCACTGCTTCCAGCCATTAATGCATCTCAAGAGAAAATGGAATTTATTCCAGAGCTTCCAGGAAGCCCAGGAGTGATCCCAGACTTTCATGGATGTACACAGCTGGATCAGGCGGGATATGGCCTGATGCACTCTCTGCACCTTCAAATGATTGAGAAGCATTGTTGGCCACATGCAGTTCCTTGCCAGAAACTTCCTGGTGATGTCACTTCTGGTGAGATCACATTAGGGTGCCCAGCCATGTGACTCAAGTGCAATGTTTCCATTATATGGACTACTGGCTTTGTATAATGACTTCTGGATTGGCTGCAACCTCACCCTTGCAGCTCTCTTTACATTTTTAGATTACCTGTGCATGTCTTGAAGTGGATTAATTTACCCATAGCTGTTTTCCTTATGACAATCTGTCTCTCTGTACATTTGCTGCCTGTAGGCATAGGACACACGCTGAGTTTCTATCTAGGTTATTTGACTTGCATGAGTTCAAGGTGGACTAAGAAGAGGAATTATTTGTGGAAGATTTTATAACTACCATAATTCTACTTTCAAGACATTGAGCAGGAGCTTTTATACAACTGCACATCCCAATTTTTAAATTCAATACCATGTAAGAATTCCAACTAAAGTCAATATAGATCTTAGTAAAAACTCTGCATCCTTACATATACCTATCTGATCTCTGAAGACTTTTTACAATAACTGTATCCATTTATCCTAAAATCTATTTTAATTAAAAATACATGTACATCTTATGTACCTCTCACATCTGTTAAAAATACCACACATTATTATTTTTGGTGTTTTTGGTGGGGGAAGACATTGCAAAGAGGAAGAACCTATTTGTGAATAAAATGCTTTTAAGTTGCTATTAATTGCTAATATTTAAAAGATAAAACATTTTGAGCATCCCATTTCTATATGACTTTTAAAAAGATCCATAGACTATACATGTTGGGACAATGATCCAAGTACATAAATCAAATGGAAGTTTTACAAAGCCAGATGTCTGAGTTATAGAAAGTAGAAATGCAATTGACACAGTGAAGATAGCACTT
>JARBWK010000010.1:28024246-28046595 GCA_030556195.1 Anolis apletophallus | reverse complement strand
GAAAAACACAAAAAACAGAAACTTTGTGCTGTTAGGCTTTAGCAACATACAATAAAAATACAGCCACAAATTAGTTTCAAAATAACTTGCTTGTAGTACTCCTTCTTCTTAGGCATACAAAGTTACTCACATTGTGAGCTGTAGTATATGCAGCATCTCTTAGCCAAGGCATCTTTGCTTAGCTTTGAGTTTGAGTTCTGCTGCAGTGCTTCTTTCTCAGCTTCTCTTCAGCTCCAACAATACTGCTCCAGCTTCTTCTTACACCTCCTTCCTACCATCCATCCATTCATCTAAAAAAGGCTCAAGCTGTTCTTCTTAAATAGAAGGTGAGCTCCTAAACTGACAACACCTGGCTGCAAGGCGTGGTGCAGGCAAACAGCCTTACAAACTTTAGCTTATCACAAGCCTTTCTCAAAGTAGACCCATTGCCATACATTTACCAAACAAACACATATATAGAAAAATATACAAAACATACATACAATAGGATTAGCACATTATATATTGCTTTTAATCTCAACAATTTATAGGCGCACCCGCCAGCGCTCCGGCTAGATATGGCTGCGGCGGCAGCTCGGAAGGTGCAGGGCTGGGAAGAGGGGCCACCTGGCTGCTGCCTGGGCCAGGAAACTCAACCGAGATAGGGACCCACGTGAGGCTGGAGCCTCCCCACGGCATCCTCCCCCCTCCCCCATCCCTCGAGGCTTCCTTACCTGGGCAGGAGAAGGAAGAGTGGAAGAGGTGTTTCCCCCAAGTGACAGATGCAGCGGGGGGGGGGGCTTCCTTCCTTCCTTTCAAGGGTGTCACTCAGAAAGGACGCCCAAGTGGATGGCTGGCAGGAAGGAGGACCCCTCCCACTGTTGGCAGTCCATGCACGGAGAGAGGGGGTGGCTCTTCCACAGGGAGAGAGAGGGGTGGCTCTTCCCGGGTTCAGCCCCAGGGAGCCCTCCTCTCGAGGGGCGGGAAGTTAACATGATTAAGGCGGAGAAAGGCGGCGAGGGCACAAGCAGCAGCAGCAAGTGGAGTCTCTATCCCTGCCCCCCCTCCTCCTCGGGTTCAGCCCCAGGAACACGGCGGAGCCCTCCCTCCTCGCCCCCAACCAAGGAAAGAAAGCAGCCCCACACAGCTCGCTCTCCCAGGTCTCGGCTTGGAATGGGAGTCCCGAGGGCAGCAGCAGGGTTTGTGGCAGGCTTGCTTGGCTTTGCCCCACGTTGCCTGGCCTCCTTCGCCTCTCTCTCTCTCTCTCTCTCTCTCTCCTTCCAGCACCCGCCTGCCTGCCAAAAGGATCCGAAAAAGTTCTCCGGATTTCTTTCTTCTCTTCTTGGCTCTCTCTCTCTCTCTCACACACACACACACACATTCCCTCCATCCCTCCCACAGCCTTGCATCCTATCCGTGCACGTGCCTTCGCCTTGCTCCCCCCCCCAGCAGCAACCAATGGGCGGTCATGTCACCACACTGTGCGTGGCAAGAGGAGCACCAGGGCCCACCCACTAAAACCTCATTTTGGCAAAAGAAGCCCCGCGAAGGCGGCGGTGGGAGCGCACGTATGGCAGGAGCACGCCATCCGGCTGGTGAGGCCCAAAGATCACCTGGAAGAGGGGCAAAGATCACATAGGTGCTCCCGATCACCATAATGAGCACCCCTGTGGTAGAGTATGTGTTGTGCATGTAAAATGCCTGAGGTCCTCTGCATTACCAGACAATGCTGTGATAACATCCGTCTAAAATTTTGGAGAGCTCCTAACTAGAGGGTTTGTTGGTTATTCCTACATATGTAATATCATATATGTATTGTGTAACATTATATTAGAAAGTCCGCATGCTGTATTGTTTTGAGTATTGCACTTATGACTCTGAAGATCAGGATGTAATTCCCTGTGCAGCCATGACATTGGAAACCCACTGAGTGGCCTTATGTGAATCACATGCTCACAGCCCCAGAATTCTCTGTGATATGTTCATCTTAGGATCTCTATAGTTTGGAAATGACTTGAAGTCATGCGGCAACAAAACACTGTTATATATTACAGGAGGTATTTTCTTCTGCCTTGTCTCCTCCACAGTATGCAATCCAGCTTCTGCCACATGTGTCCACCCATGGTTATTCATAGGGTATGATATTCTAGAAATGTGAGGTTCCATTTCAATAAGTCCAAATAATACTGGTTAAAATTAACCAATGGTCTGACTTGATATAATGCAGGAAGAAAGGAAATTTGTAGTTTGCCATCTGTTCTTGGATTGCAGCTCCAAGTAGAGTTAATACAAAAAGATGTTGAGATATCTGATTTACAGCTTAGAGGTCCTTACATACTGTGGAGAGATTAATTGTTGGCAACTGAATGCTTTCAGTGTAGCATGGTAACTTCAGCCACACAAAACTTGTTAATTCATGAAACAGTATTTTGCAGATGGTAATCTTAATTGCAGGCATCGTTCTTTCTATTGGCTCTGTTTTATATCAGTCAAGACTGGTTGCAGCTATTCCTGTGGAGTGCCTGTGTTATTGCTTCTAAGTCCTGCCTCCAAATGCCTCTCCAAAAGTTGACTGTATTGTGCATGGACCTCCAAGTTCTTCACTTTCACTGATGAACTGAATGAATGAGGTTGAAGTTTCCCTAATTTCATGGCATTTTTGGACCTTTTGATAACATTGACACCTCATAATATAACAGTTGGATAGCTTATTTTGAGTCTTTGTTTCAACAGAATAAAACTCTGGTTTGACTCAGGCCAGCAATTGTGTTCTTAAAAGTTTCATTAGTGTTTCCTATGAGGTATATGTGTTCATGAATTTTCACATACATTCCTCCCTGTATGCCAGAAGTGTGATCATAATAAGCTGCTCATCATCTGACACAATGGAAGAAACAAAGTCTTTATTCTTTGCTGTTTGCTTCCACTCCAGCACTTACAAGTGTTTGCTTTCACTTCTGTCATCTGCTATAATGTCATCTCCTAGCAGGTTTTGTCACCTTCATGAAATCCTTTCGCCTACTCTTTGTTTTATTAGAGTTGTCTAAGGTGCAAACTTGACTGCTGATCCTGCCAGATGATTTCCCATCTTCATTATCAGTAGTTTGCGATTGTTTCTCCTCAGCTGTTTTAGCTGCTGACTTGTCATCTAATTTACAGGCTTGTTTTATTCTAAGTCTGTGGAAAAGTCAGAAAACGAAAGATGAATACTTGTCCTCCAAGTGTTTAACTGAAGCCAGTGGAACAGTGAACAAGCACATGAAAGGCAATGAGTTCCTGTGGGGAGATGGTGGCAGGGTATAAGAATAGAGCTTTGAATGAAGTAGATTAAATAGAAGTAGAGTAAATAAACAAACAAACAAATAAATAAATAAATGACACATGTGCCATTATGCATGCCTGGACCTGGATGGTGGATATGGCTGTGGGGAAGAATTCCTTTTTGATAGCCTTTATGATCAAATGCCAGAGATAATTCCATGTGGTACATAGCAACAGGGCATGGCATTGGTGGTGTGGAGTCAGAGGATACTTAAAGCTCCAAACCTCTTGTTCATTTTCAGTGTTTGTTGTTTAATTTGAGCTACTTATCAGCATTGATTTGTTAATTGTTTTCATGTGTGATTTTGTTTAATTTATTTTCAAGATTTAGGCACAGTATTTCAGCCTGACTGGGATCAGGGAGTGGTTGGAGAAGTGCTGGCCATGGCTGGCAGTCAATAGTGAACATGTGAAGTTGTTTTGGTGTGTGGGGTTGCGGGGGCTTATGGCTCCTATCAGGGCCCTTGGTGGGAATGTTATATTGTTGAATGTGTTTATTTTGATGTAATTGTCTGTATGGTTTTCTTTCTGGAAATTGAATGTTTGCCTTATATGTTGGAAACCATCCTGAGTCCCTTTGGGGAGATAGTGTGGTATACAAATAAAGATTATTATTATTACACTGACACAAAAACACAGTATGCCTCAGCAAACGAGAGAGAGATATATAGGATGGATTTTGTATCACAAAATCACAAGTCAAACACTTCCCAAGTGTCTAGGATTGTGCGATGTATTATTATTATTATTAGTAGTAGTTGTAGTAGTACTATTCTCAGAGTATGATAGGTCATGTGTCATTTTGGATTATGGTTTTAGTGAACTGACTAAACTCTTATTTGCTCATGTAGTGGACTTGCGTTGTCTTTCATAGCCTTTCAGTCCTGGTATAGGCCCTGGGGAGTAGGAATATAGAGTGGATCCCTAAATTTCCCTGTAGTGAGGCAATTTATATTCATGTATTTATTTACAGGATTTATAGTTCGCCCTTCTCACCCCAAAGGGGACTCAGAATGGGTCATAATGTCCACATACACAGTTAACCTTTAATGCTATTTTTAGACATTCAAGGCAGACAAGACAGAAGTATTTTGGCATCTTTGCCTGGAGGTTATGCTTGATTCCAGCCACAGCATGGGGTGTGTGTGTTGCCGTTTCATACACTATGATGCTGAACCCTTTTGATCTATTTCCTCTTGTTCTTTTATCAACATCATTTTTTATTTTGTCATAAAATATCTCCCCACTTTAAACAATGCCTAATTTCTCCCTCCACAGCTCAGCTGTTTTTGAATTGCTTAGGTGGACAGTAAACTAGGCTTAACAGTTGGGTGCTCTATCTGACTCAAGCTTCAAACTTGCCACCTTCCAGTCAGCAGTAATCTATTGCTGCTGGCAATTAACCAGCTGTGCTACGGCGCAGCCTTGAGGGAAAAGATTTTAGGGAACCTTAATTTTGGATCACCTATCAATTCTTTAGTCCCATTAGAAACTGTTATTATTTCCCATAGCCAGAAGGCTCCAGAGAAACTTCACAAATCCAAATCCCCAATGAAGAAAACATCCTACTTCCTTCTTCTTTTTCTTAAGGCGAAAAGGAGCCATTAATTTTAAACATGCCAAAATCATTTTGAAAACATATTCTACGCTCCACAACAAGTGCCTTAGAATGCAGTGAACGTCTGTTAAGTAAGGGATTAGAGAATGCCTTGAGACGGCTGTTCTGGCTGCTTAGTCATCCTTTAGATCAAAGTTGTGGCTTATTTGAATTCTCATTCTTTGTTGTCTGCATTTATGGACCCAAGAATATTCCAGCAATCTTGAAATAAGTCTGAGCCTTCATCTTTGTTTTTAGGAAAGTTGAGGAGACATCTTATTTTTAAAAAGGTACAAAAAACTTTTTTTAAAAAAAAGTCTCTGGCTAGTAGATTTGTGCCCAATGCTAAATGTATGGCCTTTTTCTATAGTGTTCTCAATTGTCGATTTTGCTGCTTTAAAATGATTTGATTGCAAATGGTTCTTTAATTGCTATAAACTCTGTTTCATTTACATTTAGCTAAACACTGCATTGAGATGTATTTTAAAGGTAAGGTATTTATTTAATATACAAATATACAAAGAAGTTGATATTATTTAACAATGAAGACTTAAATTTGGAAGACCTTATATTATCTTCAGAAAAAAATATTATAAGATGACAAACATTAATTTAGGACCAAATCACTGGTCAGTGTGAAGGTTTATTTTTATTTGGACAAATACAATGCAAATTCAGATTGGGATACTAACATGATGAACCTGGGGAGGGGAATTTTAAATTTTAATTCTCATTGTCTGGAGAGGTGGGAACATATCTCAAATGTAAAGATTCAGTTTCCCTCCAAAGGGCCTTTTCACTTGAAATTCAAACTGCAGAACTTAGTGATTGTCTCCTCATTATTGGTCGCTAGGGATAAAGGAAAAACCTCATGGTCTGAGCAGTACCTACAAATGGAGTGGGGTCCATTTTAAAGATTTGTTATTTCCCATTTGACAAATGGAAATTGTGTAACTGCAAAAGTCATGTGTGGTAACAAAACCAAGACCTACATCCTGTGACATCAAAAGGAATAATTCCTGGAAATCAGGTTTTGACCCTCAAACCTCAAAGCATGGGACTTTCCTGACCTGACAACCTAGACATCAGCATTGTTGTCCTGTACACTATAAAAAATAAACCCTACTGAACCTTTCCCCTTACCAGCTTAGTGAATGACTTTAAATTTTATAACTCTAAAAATGACATACATAATGATGGGAAGAAGATCTATGGAAGACTGTTAGTTGTGACCAAAGTTTGTAACATTACTTTTCAAAATGAATTGACTGCTTCACTCATTGGAGATTATAAACACAAATCTCACTTCTCTGTAGATCACTTTGCTCCAGTTATTCTGTTTGTTATATTATTTATTAGTGATTACAGGCGTCATCACAAAGGCCAGATGAAGTGTCTTACTTTGCCTGGCATCGCAGAAAGAGAGTAGGGGCAGCCCTGCATGCAGCTCCCTCTCAGCAATGCTTTCCCCATCACATGGGGGAAGTGTCACCCTCCCAGAAAGGACCCAAGTTGGGTCCATTGGAACCAGCACAACAGCACAACCCCATGTTGCAAGGGAAGTCTCTGGAGATGCTTTCACCCCAGATAAGGGCAGAATTCACAAAACATTGTGTGCTGGCCATTGTGGGGCTCCATCCAGAAGCTGAGGTGAAAGTGTCCTAGGATGCTAAATTCCCCATCTGATGAGGTCCTAACTCAAATTTCCAGGTAGGTGGATGACTATGCATATGCTTGTGTTTAGTTCTAGTACTGGTGAACAAAATTTCAGTTAGAGCAGCAAAGAAAAAGAAACAAGGCTTCTGCTGTTTCTCTAATGACAATACTTTTCTCAGCAATGTGCTCTCTACTGTCTTCTGCAGGAAGTGTGGAAGGCAATCACTCAGACATCCTGTAGTGATTAAAGCATCTGGCTACTCTGCAAGCCACTTCATGAAATGTGGACAGCTGTCTCCCCCTCTTCCTGAAGTGACTAGAAGAAAGACACTGGGTAACATGAGTGCAATTGACACAAAAACAAAAGAGATAATTTTGCCCTGCTATTCATCTTCTGCTGTTTTTTAAAGAACACTCATATAGAGAGAAAGAGCTATCATGCATACTTAAGTATGGTAATGGGTAAAAGGGAGAATTAACACATCAGGTGCTAATTGTGTTAAAATAATGGTATATCCTCTCATTCTGAAAATGATGGTGTGGCTAATGATATTATAGGTATCCTTCCATATTCACTGGAGTTACAACTTCAAAACCCTCACAAAAGTGGAGAAACTGCAAATTAAAAAAAATCTGAGGGACAATTTTTCTAGTAGAGGCACTTCCAGACAGCGCTAAAACACATGCCAAAGCAGGTTTTAAAACCCCAATTCAGAGCAGGTTTTGGTCTCCACTGCCTCCAAAAAATCCAGGCTTTCTCTGGGGGGGGGGTCAGGATGGCATGAAGCCCCCCTAAAGCCCCCCCCCCCCGAAAGCTGCTAGAAGTTAAAGAAATTGTACCTGGAAATAATGTCTGAGGAGATGGGAGGGGCAGAAGGAAAATCCCTCCTCCCCAGTCTCCTCACGCATCATTTCCTCATGCCAGGAGGATGCAGTGAGACAATTTATGGTGGCCAGGTACTTTTGCTTTAAATTTTAGGGGCTTAACTGGGGGCTTGGGAGAGGAGGTGGGTGCCATCCCACATTTTTGGCCTCCAGGAGTCCAAAAGGTTTGGGATGGCAATGGAGACTGACCCCAGGTAGCCCCGAGACTACCTGGATATGAGTCTCCACAGGCCCAATACCCCATTAGACCCAGGCCTTTAAGGAAGCCTCAAATCTAATGGGGTATGAAATTAATTTAGAACAAACCAGGAAAACCTTGGCTTGTTCTGAATAATTTGTTTTTACTGGCAGCAACATTTGGATGCCTCTGGTAAAAACCAAGACAGGTCCTGGTTTTTGTGCCTGTCTGGATGGGTCCTAGGTCTCCCAAATAATTTCTGTGGTTAACCTCTGTTGGAAGTTGACCATATGTTTTCTCTAGAAATCTATAGTTCCCCCAATGCAACTCTATGGTGAAAATTAACTATATGATCATGCTGAAGGACCAAGAGAGTCCTAGAGAGAACATATTAATTGAATCTGTGAATAATCAAATCTGACATCCCCCCCCCCAATTTGGAGGAGTAAATGCATGTTTAATGCATTATTCCCAATCTTTGGTTATGATCACAAAACCTCCAAAATTATGAGTACCTCACTGATTGTTATTTGCTGCAGAGTAAGCAGCAATGTAATTCTTCACTAATGTTTTCTTCTCTCCATGCTGACTAATATTGTTTGTTGTTGTGTGCTTTGAAGCTGTTTCTGACTAATGGTGATCCTAAGACAAACTCAAAAACTATGTTCTCCAGATGAAATCTTGCCTGAAACTCCCTAAGTACATGCCTGGGGTTATCTATTGTTCTTTTAGGATTGCCTACTACTTTACTCGTAGTTTGTAAATTGTCTGATCGTGTTCCCTTACATGGATGGTGTATGCTTTAAGCAGGAAATCCATGCAAGGAGCTTTGGATAATCAGAAGCTAGCCTGAATCCTTTTGATAGGCCCAATTAAAGTTGACCAAGTGACCTAATGGGATCTGCTTACCATTGACTTACAATTAAACTGTTAATTTAATGGGGCTGTTCTAGTTTGTACTATCAATAGGATTCACAGCAGCATTTCCTCCTTTACTGTGCTACATTTTTAGGATTGAGAAAAGAAAGGAACAATTTCTTTATGTACTCATATTGTTCAGAAATATTCTAAAAGAATGGTTGTGTGTTTGTTTGGTTGTTGTTTTTTTTTTAGAGAAACGCAGCAAACAGAATTTTAAAAGTCCCAACCAAAGAATTCCTGAATTTTTATCTCAGATACATGAGGCTAGGGATAGCAAGGAAATATAGTGTATCTACACTCCCCAAAGTGTAGATACTCACATGCAGACAAGCACATACATGTTTATATTGAAAAACATGAAAGAAGTCTTATCCAGAAAGCCCATATTTCAACAAAATATTTACCTTCCCTGATGAAGGAAAGCCTGGCATTACATGATTTTGTTCAAATTTTGAGTGAGACCATTTGTCCCTGGGCAAACTTGGGTCCTGATAATTTCAAAACAGAAAGTCTTTGCAAAATATGTATGGCTCAACGTCAACTCAAAATCACGAGGGGCATGTAAACTGAAGGAAATCAGCTTGTTTATATATTCATGTTCCTGTTTTCCTTTTCCCCTGTGGGCCAATGTGGATACTGCTATAAATGATTTTTTTCCTTTGTAGTTTAAGAATCATCAACTTCAATGCACAAAAAAATCTGTATCCACAGGAATCAAGAGTATGCAGAAACTCCCTGAAAAGTACATGGCACCTCAGGGGACTGAACCTAGATACACGAGATACATAAAAATCCTCATAAAATAGATGTCTTGTTCCCCAGTGGGGATATGGGAGAGGGGCATGTAAAATTTGCATTTTTAGTTAGGGAAACCATTCATATTTACTTTTATACTCAACTTTCTAGTTTTAGTGATGGCTTCCCTAGTGATTCCCCAAACCCCATGCCTATCCATTGCTGACAGGTTGAAAATACTTTCTTTTTCTTATGAGAAGAGTTTGACTTTACTTTTCTTTCCTTAATGCTTGAAATTTATGATGCCAACAGTGGACATGTCCCAAACAAATGCATGAAAATGGTTCCCTTCTAAAATAATTTTCTTCTCCTTGTTCCTTTTCTTTTTGTTCTTCATCTGAAGAAGAATCTTCCAATTGATTTCACATGGGGTGGGGTGTTTCTGACAATTTAAGAAAGTGTGAAATTAAATAAGTCCCATAGGAACTCTTATTGGCTTCCTTCATAGGTTCATCTTAGGGTGCAAGTCAGAAATTACTTGAAGGCACACAACAACAATAACAGTTCTCCTGTCCCACTGTTCCTGAGTCCATGGCTTACTAGGAATGGATAAACATCAGGTTTCTCAAATGCTGTGTTATCAATGCCAGAAGAAAATAGCCCCAGAATCTGTGTTCCCTTTTTGCTCCTTTCCACTGAAGGCTATGACAAAGCCAATGTCATTTCCATTGACTGAATCCTTGGCTATAATCTTATCCAGAAGTAAGCAAAATAATTATATTGGAGGACAGTTCCCAGAGCTCTTCAGCCGACATCATCTCTTGCCATGATGACTGTGTGAATCAGGGAGATGAAAAAGTAACTGCTTCTATCTCTACTTTTGCCCTTTGTCTTATCTCCTGGTGACCTGCCATCCAATTGTGAGTTCATCAGCATGAGAGCATATGGTATGCTTTGGGATAGGAACACATTGTGTGGATTTACATCCTTGTATAAATAATTAATGGCACTGTGAACATCATTTGGGGGAATTTTATTGATGCCTATAGGTTGACATCCTGCCCACTTTGGAGCAGGCAAAATTGTAATGATAGACAATCTGGAAGGAGGCTCTCCCTGCATCAGCTTATAACCATAAAATAACTGCTTACCAGGTTTGTCCCTTTTCACAAGGCTAATGAAAGTTTCAAATGCTGGCATTAAATAATTTCAACTCTTGCATTAATACTAGGTTGCCATAAATTATAAGCATTCCTTAAAGCAATGTACAACCTCAAAAATATGCTGCCATTTAGCATAGCTATTAAGTTCACTTGCAAATCAGGATTCTAGCATGATAGAATGGCGCCTTTTATTTTATTTTTTAAACAAACAAACAAATAATCTACTTATTCTGTAGTGTATTGTCCTATTTGAACTCATTTTCTATTTTTTAATGTTTTTACACATGCAGGAAAAGAGGACTGTTCTCAAATCGCTGTATTTATTTTATGTATTAAATAATGCATGTTTAATGTTATAGAAATCAGAAATATAAGATGATAAATTCATTTTTAGGTAAAGGGGGGGAACAAAATGCTTTGAACACAGCCAAAGACTACTTGCTGCAGCCCACAAGAGACCCTGTGTCTTTATCTCTTCCCACCTCCAAAATGGAGTTCCCAAATAGTCAATAATAGCATATTCTGGATTCCATAGTACTGTTTGCTATTTCCTTCCATTTACAGACATTTTACTACCCATTATTTCCTAAGGGCTGTATAGATATTTTTTCTATACACCAGCATGAACAAATTGGGAAAATAGTACCAAAATGTTAAAATGGGGAAGGACATAACTCATATGTTTTACAAGAAATTCTATGTTAAACGCACCTGTTCCGATTTTAATGGATTCATTTCAATTGGTGAAATCTGAGGATGTGGACAAGATACTCGGAAGGAGGACAACCACATGCATCCTAGGCCCCTGCCCATCCTGGCTTCTAAAGGAGGCCAGAGGGGGATTGGCCGAGTGGGTAACAGTGGTGGCTAATGCCTCCCTTCAGGAAGGCAACATTCCAGTGAGCTTAAAACAAGCTGTGATAAAAACCGCTGTTGAAAAAACCATCACTGGACCCCCGCAGTCGAGCGTTAGGCCGGGACATGGAACCGAGACAGCCTTGGTCACCTTAGTTGACTATCTACGCCAGGGGCTAGACAGGGGGAGTGTGTCCCTGTTGGTTCTGCTGGACCTCTCAGCAGCCTTTGATACCATTGACCATGGTATCCTTCTGGGATGCCTTATGGGAATGGGCCTTGGAGTCACTGTTTTGCAGTGGTGAGGATCCTTCCTTGAGGGCCATTCCCAGAAGGTGTTCTCGGGGGACAACTGCTCGACCCCACAACCATTGTCTTGTGGGGTCCTACAGGGTTCTATATTGTCCCACATGTTGTTTAACATCTACATGAAGCAGCTGGGGGAGATCATCCGGAGATTCAGGGTGCTGTACGCAGATAATGTCCAACTCTGTCACTCCTTCCCACCTGCTACCAAGGAATAACATAGATCCTGAACCGGTCTGGATAAGGGCAACAAATTGAAATTGAATCCAGACAAGACAGAGGTACTCCTGGTCAGTCATAAGGCCGAACAGGGCATAGCCTATATTGGACAGGGTTACACTCCCCCTGAAGACACAGGTTCGCAGCTTGGGTGTGATCCTGGATTCATTGCTGAGCCTGGATCCCCAGGTTTCAGCGGTGACCAGGGGAGCATTTGCACAATTAAAAATTGTGCGCCAGCTGCGCCCGTACCTTGAAAAGTCTGACTTGGCCATGGTGGTCCACGTTCTGGTTACATCCCATATAGATTACTGCAATGCGCTCTACGTGGGGTTGCCTTTGTAAATGGCTCGGAAGCTCCAAATGGTCCAGCAGACGACAGCCAGGTTGCTAACAGGAGTGGCACCTAAAGAGCATACAACTCCGCTGTTGCATCAGCTCCGCTGTCTGTCAGTTTGCTACCGGCTTTGGCCTATTAAGCCCTAAACTGTTCCGGACCAGCTTATCTATCTCTTCCTACGAACCCACCAGGAACTTGAGATTGTTGGAGGAGGCCCCTCATTATCCTCCTTGCTTCACAAGCATGTCTAGTGGTAACAGAGATTTTGAATATTCAATATAATGTATCCAAACATACCTTAGGTCCCATAACAACAGCATACCTATTCAATTGTGAATGAATTGACCCAAAAGCTATGCAGCAGAAGCATATATATATACAATTGGGTAAAGAATGAACTCTAAATTAACATAGAATTAATGGTGATTGGGTCGTTAAGACCACGAGGCCATTCGGTATCAAGATTGACTATCCATTTGTTTTCAATCCTCCTTAAAGCTCTCCAGATGTCCATATGAGGATAGATTTTAACCCTTTCAAGAACTTGTAGTTTCAAAGAGTCTATGCTTAAATTGTTTACAATGTGTGTAAAACGCTGATTCTTCAGATCCATTATTAATCCTTGATTTACAGTATGTTTAATAAATCTTTGACGCAACTGTCTCGTTGTCTGCCCTATATAAACTTTTTGACAGCCACACGTTATCATGAACGCCACAGAGGACATAGAACACTTGGCAAACGATTTAAGTCTAAAAGTTCTGTGTTTGAATAAACTATAAATTTCCTTACTCATATATCTGCGTGCAAACTGAGCAGTGCCCACAAAGGTATGTTCCAGGGGCAAGGGAGGTTTTAGTAGAAGAAATCACATGATTTGTATGAATTATTTGTCTGTTTATATGCAATCAGAGGCATTGTATCTAAGCCTTGAATACCAAATATGTGTGGCCAATATTTACATACAATATTTACCAAGTCTTTGCTGTGGGGGTAGTGTCAAAGACCAAACTAAGCGTTGTATTGGTTCCTTAGGTGTAGGCTGGAGTAAGGAATCCCTAGGCATAATATCAGCTCTCCATTTGGCATCAAAAGTATAGAACGATGATAACGCCTTTGGCTAAAATGATAAAGAAGTCTGTCAGTAATCAGTGATTAAGGAGGAATTCCTCTTCACTCTAAGAAGTTGTGAAAAAGGTAAATTATACTTTAATCAATGCACATGAAAACTTGTAAAATGTAAGTAGGAATTCTTGTTAACAGTTTTATGGTAGTTACGAATACAGAGTTGTGTATTCTGAACAAAAACAGTTACATTCCAAAAGTTAATCTGATAATGACTATGAGTGACAGTAAAGGAAATTGAATGGTGACAGTAATTTAACCAATCTACAAAGGAAGGAAAATGGGCTTCCTTACTTGGCACCAAAAATATGTCGTCAATAAAGTGAAAGTAACACTTGCTATGGAATGAAAATTGACTGTGTGTAGTAGAGTTAATAGGGTCTCAATGAGGTCAGCAACAACACCTTTCATAGCTAATTTATTTATGTCCTATTTAGATTCTGAATACATATTCTCTACTACACACAGTATTGGAATCTAAAGAAAGAATTGGACTGGGAACATGTTGTACCTGTGGCTCTGAGGCCCCTCAAAACCCTCCAGACACAGGACTAGGTTCAAAGCTTTACTGATAATAGGTAATGAAAGGACAGAGGCTAGAGTTCATTCTATAGGCCACTCTCAGGCAGCCCTGAATAGCAATAGTGTCTTTGGCAGGAGCAGGAAATGCTGGAACTGAAATAGCATCCCGGAGTAAAACTAGAAAGCCATTGTCCTTAGCCGGCAACAAGTTACATCCCATGGAGAGCAATCACAGAGGGAATCCTGGCGGCCCTCGGCTTGAAAGGGCAAACCGCCCTGAGTCTTTGGTTTAAGAATAAAAGCAGGATTAATGCAGAAAGGATCAATAGCCAGAGGCGATGACACAGGAGCTGGCTAGCTGTTCAAGTCTTTTAACTGTTAACGATTGGTCATTAGCAGCATAATTCAAGGCAGCACTTAGAGACCGTAGAGTTGCCTACCTTTAGCAACCAGGCTTGAGTTGTCAACAGAAACCCCTTCGAGGCTTGGCAACTGTAGCAAGAAGGTTTGAATGTCTAAGCAGATTATATCCAAAGGAAAACAGTGGTTTGGTAATCCCATGGCAGCAGGAATCCAAACGGGTGGTATCAGGAAACAGGTCAGATACAAAGGAAAATCTCTTAAGGCTCCCAACCAGGTTAAGCTGGCAGGGAAGGTTTTCCTGGAAGCAATAGAGTTCAGTAGCTTGTAAAGTCTTTGCAGGAACAACACAGGAATGTGGCAACGTGCAGGATCAAGCCAGCCCGATGCTGACTGGCTGGCACAGGCTTAAGGAAGGCCTGATAGCGGCCTCTCTCACTGAAGCAACTTTGCATGCGAAGTAAGCGGGCAGCATGGGAATTCAACTCAGTCAGACTGGGGCCCATGAGGCTTAGATGCATACCAGAGCCAGGCTGGAGGCAGAGGGGTCGGGGCGCAGGTAGCTGGGTCTCTGTGGCATGGTTGAACACTGGATCCAGGCAGGAAGCATGGAGACGTAATTCCAGGCGGCTGGTTCCCTGGAGGAATAGTTGTACGTTCTCCCCAGCTAGGTCCCCAGGAGGAAAGTGGCAGCCCGGAGCAGTGCTGGCCGCCGGGCAAGTCCAGCATCCTGGCGAGCCAGGTCCACAACAGAAGAGCTTGCCACTAGAGACAGGGCCGAAGGGACGTAGGCCCAGAGCGGAGCTCCAGGAGCATGGCGTGAATATCCGACGTTGAGGAACGAACAAAGACCCATTCCAAGAATCCCCTTGATATAGGCAATGTTCCTTTGAAGTTGCGACGCAAGCCCTCGTGGGCTCGCTTCCCATAACATGAGACATCTGCTTCCCTCCTCCTGAAGTTATAAAATCACTTTGGAATGTTGGACTAGTTAATCTTGCAGCTGTGGCTAAAAGGCGGCTGAGAGGATCGCTCCCTATAGCCGAATAGCGGTTGGGAAGGTCTCTCCCTGCCACGGCGTTATCAGGAAAAGCAGGGAGGAAAGGTGAAACTCAGGTTTGTTTATCCTTGGGAACTGCAAGAGCATGAGAATGAGTAATGGGCCCCAGAGGCCTCTGGAAAGCTGCAGCTCTGTTAACAAAGGGAACTTTGGTTCTTTGAAAGCAAGTGGCTTGACATGAGTCTGGAGGAGGGCCGCAGTTGACGTAGGGATCAGGCCAGGGTGTGACAGAACATAAAAGGGAAGGCTGTTTCAAGGCAGAATAGCTATAATGGAAATTTTCTAGTACAGTTTTGGAATTTGGTGGCCTATATCTGTTGTGCATTATTTATTTATTTATTTACTCTGCTTTTATACCGCCCCTCTCAGCCCGAAAGCGACTCGAGGTGGTGTACACATGGCAAGGATTGCCCAAGACAAATACATCAACGGTTACTAATACAATCATATACAAAATAGCAATTAAAGTTAAAAACACAATATCAGCGTCTCATTAAGTCGATTTCCAATTGCGTCATCATCATTCCTAAGGTCTCAATTTAGTAATCATGTTACCTCAGCAAATGCCTGGTCAAACAGCCAAGTCTCAACCTTCTTGCGAAATGTTAGGAGGGAGGGGGCTGATCTGATGTCACTAGGAAGGGTGTTCCAAAGCCGAGGAGCCATGACTGAAAAGGCCCTGTCTCTCGTCCCCACCAATCGTGCCTGCGAAGCCAGCGGGACCGAGAGCAGGGCCTCTCCGGATGATCTTAAACATCTTGAAGGTTCATAGGGGAGATGCGTTCGGAAATGTAAGTTGGACCAGAACCGTTTAGGGCTTTAAAGGCTAAAGCCAGCACTTTGAATTGTGCCCGGTAGCAAACTGGTAGCCAGTGGAGCTGGTGCAGCAGAGGTGTATGCTCCCTGAGTGCCGCTCCTGTTACCACCCTGGCTGCTGTCCGTTGGACCAGTTGAAGCTTCCAAGCAGTCTTCAAAGGCAGTCCCACGTAGTGAGCATTGCAGTAATCTATACGGGATGTAACCAGAGCGTGGACTGCCGTGGCCAAGTCAGACTTCCCAAAGTACGGGCGCAGTTGGCGCACAAGTTTTAACTGTGCGAATGCTCCCCTGGTCACCGCCGAAACCTGGGGTTCCAGGCTCAGCGATGAGTCCAGGATCACACTCAAACTGTGAACCTGCATCTTCAGGGGGAGTGTAACCCCGTCCAATACAGGCTGTAACCCTATGCCCTGTTCGGCTTTTCGACTGACCAGGAGTGCCTCTGTCTTGTCTGGATTCAATTTCAATTTGTTCACCCTCATCCAGTCAGACACAGCACTCAAGCACCGGTTCAGGACCTGAACAGCCTCCTTCAGGACCGGAACAGCCTCCTTAGTAGCAGGTGGAAAGGAGTGACAGAGTTGGACATCATCTGCGTACAGGTGACACCGCACCCTGAAACTCCGGATGATCTCCCCCAGCGGCTTCATGTAGATGTTAAACATTATTTATTGTAGATTACCTTGGGGCTCTTGGAGAGATAAGCTGTGATGGACAATGCTTTAAATAAATGAATATGATATACCCCTTTCTGTTCTGGTGCATTGCTAATAACAACACTTGAATATGTGGAGTTTAGAAGAGATTTAATCTTAAATTCCTTTTGACCACCTAGCTGTTATCTTTATATGATTCTGAATACTTTTTTGGTATGTTATCAGACTGAAGAAAGGGTGCTTGCATAAACAGGATTAATGTGCATGGCTGGTCTCTTCTCTTCTGTTTAAATATATAAAAAACACACCACCTAACAGACTCAATGGATTAGATCGTGACTTTATCATACTTTTAGTAGACTCACTGAAATCAATAGGATTTAAATTAATCATGGTTTAAGTTTGGGTAACTCTGGACCTAATTTATATTTTTTAGATTTCTGTTTACATTTAGACTTTGAGAGGAAACTTGGTGAATCACAGATTACATCATATTGTGAAAAAGTTCAGTTATACCATTTTCATTGTGTGATTGTTGTGGTAGTCAAATTTGATTTCCATGAAGCAATACATTATCTGAAATCCTTGTCATACACTTTAAAATATCTTCCGAGATTGTCATTCTTTCTTAATAAATGAAAATCAAGTTTACTAGTATCCAAAGCATTTTGTTTTCACCTTTTCTTATGCTTAGGAAACAATAAATGAAGCGTTGCAAACAGCACCATCACCAAGGGACAAAGAAACTTTCATTGTCCTCAAAGTATCAGCACCTTTTCCTAGAAACCAATAGAACAAGGACCAACTCATATTGGGGAAGGATCCCAATAATAATTAAAATGCATTGTGCTTATGAATTTTCTGTAACTGAAGAAAGAAGGAAAAGGGATAATGGAAAGGAATGTAAGCAGTGAGAAAGTCATATGATGCTGAAGTGTGTTATTTATCTTCTTTGGAAGATGGTTCATTCCAGTTGCTCAATTCCAGGCTGCAGTGCCAAGATAAACAGAGATTCTTGTTAGTCCAAGCAAATTAATAAGACACAACATAAAAGCCATGTCAAAAACATATAAATCAATTCAAGAAGACCACAATGAGAAAAAGCCTCATTGGCTTCTTTCAGTCTTCTTATGGAGAGAAAAAACATCATCATCCTCATCTATACAGGCAGGGTGAATGGACTGTGACATCCACATGATGAATGGGGTTTATTCAGGTGAACAGGGGTGAATGAGTGCCATACATCATGTGAACAAAATGTGGGATGTTCTAGCTTTCCAAGCTCACCCACACTTTATGGTGGTGTCCAAAGTCATGCTGGCTCTTATTTGGAAATGGATACATCTGTTCATATGGTCATCCCACTTTCCTTGGGACTAGGCAACCCAGGGACAGGGGATGCCCTTTAGCTCACCCCTCCCCCCAAAATCATCTTTGGCTTAGTAGCAATCATTGGGTATGAAACTGACAGTGCTGGTCACAATTTCTAATATCCCCCTCCCCTCCCCAACATTGCTCCATTATTTTGGCTAGCATCAAATGAAGTGATGAGCAAAGGCCACCAATTTCATGCCAGGTGATTGCCACTAAGTAGAAGCCAGCAGCCAGAAAGTAAGAACATGGTCTTATGATGCTAAATGGGTTTCATTGTTACTGGGCCATGTTGACTTCATCAACCCACTGGAGCAACATCACTGTATGTGGCCTATGTAGATGGGTCCTAGGTGTTGCTTCACCTGTACAAGTTGTGTATATGAGAAAATTTCAACAGGAACATCTTGCATACTTCCCATATCTTCACTTCACTTCCATATAGCTGTTAAATGTTTCTTAACCCTGGGCTCTTCACACCATAATATCCTTGAATATTTACTGTGATCAAGATTAATGTTTATTTTTTAGCTGACTAAAGAAACAAACCTATATATTGTATTGAGTAATCAGTTTAATAATGCTTCTGGAACAAGGCCATACAACCCAGAAAACTCACAGCAACAACACCGTTTAATAATAAACTATAAAACTGTAATTTTATGTTCACTTATTTTAGGCATGTTCCTACTCTATACTAGAATTTGACAATTTTGTCTTTGCAAGTGAAAATGAATAATTTTACAGTCTTCCCACTGTGGGAGGAAACCAAGTTTTCAGCATAGTTTTTGTTGCAGTTTGTCAGTCTGTACGGAAGCTCAGTAGTCTTTCCAGTTTTAGACCTCTGCTAAATCACACAGAGCCAGAGTAAATGAAAAATAAAACTTTACTCTTAAGTAAGCAGCTTTAACAAAACCAGCATTACAAATTAAACACAGTCCATTGCAGATATCTTACTCAAAGATCCAATGCATTATCACCATGCATCATCTGCATCCTGGATGGTGCAAGAAGTCCTTTGTTACATGTTCATAACAAGTCCAGGGGTAGATCCATGGCAGTCTTCATGATCTCCTTCTTCACACAAAGGATCAAGGAAAAACCCTCCTCATGATATACTCAATGCTCAAGCTTAATTGCTTCATTGTCCAGGTGTTTCTCCTCAACACACACATTCAAACAAGAAGATCCTGCAATTACTTAGCTAAACTCCATATACTGTAACAGTTTTTGATTGTATTATGATTCTATGTTATTCCAAAGTGTATGGGAAAAATACACTGTACAAAAATGCACATTTTTCAAAAAGATGTTTTGTGTGCAAATCCCTTCCCTGATAATTTCTAGAAAGAGATGTGTTTTTTAAAAAAAGGTATTTAATACACATTTTATTATTTATTTATTTAGGGCATTTCTATCCTGTCCTTCTCACCTCTGAAGAGAGACTCAGGATGGCTTACAGCAGGCAGCCATTAGGTGCCAAAAACAAAAAACAAAACCCCAATACATTAAAACACACAGTTACAATTAACACAATTAAAATAATTATAAGGCTTCACAAAATGATGGAGTACACAAACAATCTATATGTGTTTTTGGTGTTCTCTCAAAGACACATTTTTTTAAAAAAAGTTATCTACACACCCACAGAGCTGTTTCTTAACAAACATGTGTGTGTGTGTGTGTGTGGGGGGGGGGGTTCACAAGCCTGTATGTGTTTGTAAAACAATACATGAGTATCCACAATTTTCACACAGAGAAACTCTTTTTCCAGAAACACATCTGGAGGTTTGCACAAAATTGATTTTCTTTTGAACAAGAAACACCAGTAATTCACAAAGAAGTGTGCTTCTAGAAAATAAACTAAGTTGTTTTTACAATAGAATGAGATTTGGGGATAAACCTCCACAATTCTTGCATTAAAATAGTGAGATGAATTTCTGCATATAATAAATCCAATAAAAACAAATTGAATGAGACTGTAGAATCCTGAGGTGCTTGAATGGACAGTTATTACTTCACAGCTGAAGAATTTTGGAAAGTCTTCCTTGCTCTCCCTGCAAATAAACAGATACTTATAATTTGAAAACATTCTAGCTCTGGCTGTTCTTGCTTGGGTCCATTTTTAATTACTCTGTTTTGTGCAAGCCACCTGTCAAAATAAGAATCTCTTGTTAGCTCTCACTTATAATTTTTGGTAGATAGTGGAGTCATAGGAGGTGTTACTCATTTATAATTCTACTATAGGTACAGTGGATAGGAAGGACTGTATTTGCACAATTTCAGCTCCTATGTCAATTTCACTCTCTAGAAAAAGCAAACTTTTCCACAATACATAAATCACCTCTTCATTGCACTTTTGTATATGGGCACAACTCAAATGTGTTCTGTCTCTGAAACTGATGCAAAATATGGAAAGTGAGACTGTTGTCTTGTATGTACCATAAAGCCATGTTTGCTGGATGTGAATGTGGAGGACTGACAATATATGCTCCATGAGATTAACCCCAATTGGCCACTACTTTTCCAACAATTTATAATGCCAGCCCCAGCTAAAGTCCATTACAGTAGTTGAAACATTATGTAATCAAGGCATGTTTCACAATAGTCGAATCTGAGTTCTCAAGGAATGGGCACAGCTACCATGCTAGTTTTTATTTATTTATTTATTTTATTTATTTATTCGGTCTTGTATACCGCTCCTTCCGGCAGGCTCGGGGCGGTTCACATACAACCAAAGCAAACACACAGTGTACAACAATAACAATAAGACAAAGAGCAGTGTTATATATTCCTGACTACCCCTGAAACTTGATCCTCAAAGCTACAGGTTGAGTCTGGAGTACACCTATCCTGCAAATCTGAGATTTCAGGAATGTGTAATTCTATACTGAACAAGGTGAATCTCTATTCTCTGAGGTATCTTATGACTTCACTGGATTAACCCCATCATATTGACACAGTGATGCTCATGCACACTACCTGCATAACTGTTGGGATTAAATTTCAATTTGTTTGGCTGCATCCAGTCCAACACAGAAAGAAGATACTAGTTCAGTAATGAGACATATTTCTTGGAATTAGATAAGAAAAAAAGTTGTGTGTTCTCAGCATATTGATGTTTCTTATATTGTGATTCTATTAATAGCACTTTGGGGATGCTGGTGGACTGAATATACAAACTTTATAAACAAACAAAGGTTGAGATTCTTTTCAGTGTTTGTTCTGCAGACACATATACAAAATGATCACTCTGGCAGACATTCACGTCATGTGATGAATGGAGATATATAAGCATACTGGACCCAACTGGCCTATAATCCAAATGCATTGTAATGTGAGCAAACTACATTATAACATGCTATTAGATGCTTCTTTACATGCGTATATAATAAGCACAATAGCTGACATTATACAAATTCACACAAAGTTATACATAACATCCCAGTGGGATTCCAGCAACACCAAACCTGATGGATTTATCATTTGTCTCAACAAGAGGTAGTTTCATATGTTCACTTCTGTGACCAATTACAATTGCTTTCCCCAAGAGACTTCTATTTTAAAACTATAGGTGTAACTAGAAACCATCTAACTGATCTTTCCTATAGAGAAAAGGTCCTTTGATCTATAACAGAATGTGGGTTATGTTCTCTTGGGAAAGGATAGCTAGAGAGTGTGACAGTTTGAAGACCTATTGCACTCCTTAATGGAAGCAGAAGGCATTTATCTGAAGTATTAATGAACTCTTTGATCTCTGTAATCACATAATTCAAAGAAACTGATTTCATGACCATTCAAGGAACAAGCTCCAAATGATTAACACTGATTAATCATTTGGAGCTGATTAACAATGATTCTCGAAAGACTTGTTTTAACCTCATTTGCCCTGGAGAGTTCCTGCCTTTAAGTTGGCTACAATGTTATTTTATTTCAATTCATTTTCATTCTAATTTTCTCAGTCTATCATCCACTAGTCATTGCTGTGTTTAATAAGAAGACAAAGCAAACTCTACAGACCTTTCTTCTTTCATTTTGAAGCTTAAGGACTGGCATAGACCCCACCAAAAATATATTAAGGAGCGCTAACTTCCTTACATCATAAACTATAAGAACTGTCATGCTTGAGTCTTGACTAGGTTCATTTTATCCAGCATCCTTTTTTAAAAAAAAGATCCTTTTGATCCCAACATGAAGATGATGGTCTTTCTACTCAATAACTTTTATTTGGTTGTATTTTTTCTGCACAGTGGATTTCCAATTATCTGACATGTTTACCAT
>JARBWK010000010.1:28008766-28024146 GCA_030556195.1 Anolis apletophallus | reverse complement strand
CTCAAGTAATTTTGAGTAATAAACAATCTATTTTTGCAACATGGAGAGCCCAAAGTCTAAAACAGTGGCACTGGTATGAGCACTACAAAAATCTTCTAGAGTTTGTTCTGTTGCCTTCTCACTTCTTATTTTTGCTATTAACCTTTATTTCTTGGATCAGCCTTGGGTATTGTCATTCACAGAGTAAGAATAGATTGAAAGTAGGGATCCATCCAGGCCAGTGGTTTCAAAAGTCCCCCTTTGAATGGAGAACTGCTGTCCTTTATAATACAAGAGGAAGGGAAGAAACTTTTGAGCAAACAAATAGGGACATTTGTTTTGATTCACCACCTCTTTTCTCAGTAGAGAGGGAATAATATTCTGAAAGGTCAGGATTAGGTGGATCCCCACTTGCATATATCAGCTTTCTCAAAAGAACATATAGAATTCAACAAATACAATGCAATAATGTCAAATACACCCTCTCAAAATACAACTACCATTAACCTACTACAGATTCTATACATTTCTCTTCCCTTTGTTGACATGTAACAGGAAGGAAAAAGTAACAAGTAGTCCAAGTGAGAATGGATGTGCCTAAGCCACATCTCTGCATTTTATGGGGCCAAAAGCTGATGTGCCTGGTAAATTATTGCATAGTTTGTAAGCCCGCAGTGCAATCTTGCAAGAAATGGGGTGGGGTGCATGGCTGACAGAATGAAAGGAAGCCATAATTGGAAATTAGTTTAGCATGGAGTATTACTGGAACATGACGGCAGTCACAGTTTGTTGTGAGCACTAAAATAAAATGCTGACACAGCTCTTTCAAGGGATGTTGCAGTGAAGTAATTGATTATTTTCAAAGCAAAAAAAAATATGGCAGAGGTTAAGTTGTGGCTGCCAGTGATTAACAGTGAATGAATTAACAGCACTGAGTTTTACTAATACTGCTATTCAAAACAAATATATATATACTTTATTCTTAATAAGGTAACATTTCTACAAATAATTATTACACAGTTTTTTAAAAGATGCCTAATAAATAATGAACCCAAAGTGTGGGGCTGCTCTGGAGCTTAATGGAAGCTCTTAAGCACCCCCCCCCCCAACTTTGGCTAGTGAAGGGTAAAACCTGTTAAGTGGCTTTATCCTCTGCTGATCTGCCCATGTAGTAATAAAGCAATGTCCTGTGTAATGAAGATTTCTGCATTCCTGATCTAAGTAGGTCTTATAGTCAACACTCACCGGTTGATGACATGTGGCATCCTATATTTCCATTCATTATGTACCTTACAGAAAAATATGCAAAAAATTATGGCATATAATTTATTTATTTATTTATTTACAATATTTCTACCCCGCCCTTCTCACACACCCCCGGGGGGGGACGACTCAGAACAGCTTAAAAGGCAGCAATCCGATGCCACAGTGTACAATATAAAACCATAAAACATACAGCATTAAATAATAACAATTAAAAACAAACATCCAATCAACACTCAGTTACGTTAAAAACAATGTTCCTGAATGCTAGGAGGGATGGGGTCTATCATATTTTGCTTGGAAGTGCATTCCACAGGCAGGGAGCCACAGCCGAGAAGGCCTTGTCCCTCGTCCCCACCAGCCACATTTGAGATGCTGGTGGGAGCGAGAGCAGGACCTCTCCAGATGATCTTAAAGTATGAGGTGGGACGTAGAGGCAGATACGTTCGGACAAGTAAGCTGGGCCAGAACCGTATAGAGCTTTATAGGTCAAAACCAGCACTCTGAATTGAGCTCTGAAGTGGACAGGCAACCAGTGAAGCTGACACAACAGGGGGTATGCTCCCTGTAAGTAGCTCCTGTTAGTAGTCTGGCTGCCACCCATTGGACTAATTGTAATTTCCAAACTGTCTTCAAAGGCAGCCCCACGTAGAGTGTGTTGCAGTAATATATTCGGGATGTGACCAGAGCATGGACGACCGCAGCCAGATCAGACTTCCCATCAGACCGTAGCCAGATCAGACTATGTCTTTGAAAGTAGGAAATTGGATTATAGGTTGGAAATAAGAAAAACCTTGTTAAAAATCAGACTGTTCTGTTGTGTGAGGGTGTATTGTTTCTTATAAAACCAAGTGTACCTAGTATTGTTTACTGTCTGCAAGGTGCGCAATGAACTGGCAGCACTGCTAAGTACCTTCCTCTTTGAAATTTGGTTCATCTTCTAATATCTTTGTCTCCAACAGTAAAAAGGGATAGGAAAAGCAAGTGTAGTTTATTTTGTGATCTTCCTACTTATTGGCACATTTGATCTATGTAATAAGGTAGAAGTTTTACTTTATCAGTTATTGAAGTGAGGAAAATTACTAGATGCTTCTAGATATCTACAGGGATTAGTTTTACAGTAGAAGAAGTCTACGAAATACCTGGCAGTTAAATCAGTTTGACTATGTTATGATAAATATAATATCATAAACTGGAAGATCTTCCTTATTTGAACTCGAAGACAAAAGTTCATTTTCCTTTATACTAAAGCTCCTCTACTAAGGTCCTCTATGTAGTAGCTACTCCAACCTGCCAGATCCCGACTGATGGCCATCATCCAGAGGACATTTTCATCAGTCACATCAAGATTGTTTAATGACCTGCTGGAAAATATTTTTAAAACCATTTAAAGACCTATCTCTTCTGGCAGACCTACCCAGCCAGTTTTAATCAGGAATTTTAAACTTGAGTCTAAAATTTAATCTTTGTTCTGTGTATTTCAATATGTATTTTGTAGAAATATGCTTTAAAATGTCAATTTTGTAGAATATTTTAGATGTACAGTATGTGTGTTTCTAATGATGTTGTAACCTGTCTAGCATTAGGGATCTGCTATCGCCCTCCCAACCAAACTCCAGAGGCAGACTGCTATCTGGAAAATGAAATTAAACAGGCCCCAAAAAGCAATAAATTAGTCATAATGGGGGACTTCAACTATCCCCGAATAGATTGGCTAAATTCTTGTTCTACGCATGAAAGAGAGATAAGGTTCCTCGACATAAGGGTTTCATAAGCTCCCTTATGAAACCAGGTTGCAACACCTTGGTCTTTTCAGCCTTGAAAGACGGCGTTTAAGAGGTGACTTGATCGAAGTGTATAAAATCATGCATGGGATAGAAAAGGTGAATAAAGAAAAACTATTTTCTTTGTCACAAAACACTAGGACTAGAGGGCACTCCCTGAAGCTCCAAGGTAGGAAAATTAGGACTAATAAAGGGAAATACTTCTTCACCCAGAGGGTCATTGGGTTATGGAACTCACTTCCAGAGGAGGTTGTGACAGCGGTCAGCCTTAACAACTTCAAGGCAGGATTAGACAGATTCATGGATACCAAGTGTATCGGTAGTTACTGAAAAGGACATTCAAGTGCCACCTCGGAGTTGGTTGAGGTAGGCAGGATCTTCCCGGGTACTGGTTGTGGGGGTCGGGGAGCAGGTGAGGGTTTTGCCCTCCCTTCTGCTCGCGATCCCCGTGTACAACTGGTGGGCCACTGTGTGATACAGAATGCTGGACTAGATGGGCTGAGGTCCGATTCAGCATGGCTCTTCTTATGTTCTTATGTTCTTATGACATGCTAGCTGATTATTCCCTTGAGCAGATGGTCATGGAACCAACCAGGGGAAAGGGGATCCTGGACTTGGTGCTAACTAATGAACAAGATCTCGTTCAAGATGTCCTTGTAACTGAGCCCATAGGTACCAGTGACCACAACACAATAACCTTCAACGTAAGTTTGGATAGCAAACTGTCAGTGAAAACTAACACAGAGACCTTAAATTTTCACAAAGGGAATTTCACCAAAATGAGAAAAATAGTAAAGAACAAACTAAAAGGAACAGTAAAAAAATCAAATCCCTCCAGAATGCTTGGAAACTGTTTAAAAATACTTTAAAACAAGCCGAACTAAAATGCATTCCTAAAATAAGAAAGAGGCCGGGAAAGTCCAAGAGGACATCGGCATGGCTTACAAATGAAGTAAAAGATGTGATTGGAAAGAAGAAAAACTCATTTAAGAAATGGAAGGCTCTTCCTACTGAGGAGAACAGAAAGGAACACAAGCTCTGGCAAACTAAATGCAAAGCAACCGTCAGGAAAGCCAAGAGAGATTTTGAGGCACATATAGCTAAGAACATTTAAAAAAATAACAAAAACTTCTTTAAGTACATCAGAAGTAGAAACCCAACTAGAAAAGCAGTTGGGCCACTTGACGAAAATGGTAAGAAAGGGATAATAAGTGAAGACAAGGAGATTGCTGAGCGGCTAAACGACTTCTTTGCCTCCGTTTTCACACAGGAGGACAGACAACATATGCCTGCAGCTGAGTCAGTTTTTTCAGGGAGGGAATTAAATGAATTAAACCAGATAGAGATAAACAAGGAAGATGTTCTCACATGCCTTACTAAACTAAATGTCAACAAATCACCAGGGCCAGATGGCATCCACCCCAGAGTTCTTAAGGAACTCAAGTGTGAAATTGCTGAAATTCTAGCCAAAATATATAACCTTTCTCTAAGATCAGGCACTGTACCCGAGGACTGGAGGGAGGCCAATGTAACTCCGATCTTCAAGAAAGGATCCAGGGGTGATCCAGGAAATTATAGGCCAGTTAGTCTAACCTCAGTTCCAGGCAAAGTGATGGAAACCATTATTAAAGAAAAAATTACTAAGCACATAGAAGAACAGGCATTGCTGAAGGAAAATCAACATGGTTTCTGCAAAGGCAAATCATGTCTTACTAACTTGTTAGAATTCTTTGAGGGTGTAAATAAACACATAGATAAAGGGGACCCAGTCGATATTGTTTACCTTGACTTTCAAAAGGCTTTTGACAAAGTCCCTCACCAAAGGCTCCTAAATAAGCTCTTCAGCCATGGAATCAGAGGACAGGTCTTGTCCTGGATTGGAACCTGGCTAAACTGTAGGAAACAAAGGGTGGTAATAAATGGACACTTCTCTGGGTGGAAAGAGGTGAGAAGTGGCGTACCCCAAGGTTCAGTTTTGGGTCCGTTACTTTTTAATTTATTCATTAATGACCTGGATGTAGGAGTGAATTCTGAGGTAGCAAAGTTTGCAGACGACACTAAATTGTTCAGGGTAGTTAAAAATGAAACTGACTGTAAAGAGCTCCAGAAAGATCTCTCAAAATTGAGTGAATGGGCAACAAAGTGGCAAATGCATTTTAACCTAAACAAGTGTAAAGTCATGCACATTGGGGCAAAGAACCCTAACTACACCTACAAATTGATGGGGTCAAAGCTTTCCGAGACAAACCAGGAAGGGATCTTGGGGTTTTGGTGGACAGCTCAATGAAGATGTCAACCCAGTGCGCAGCAGCAGTGAAAAAAGCAAATTCTATGCTTGGCATGATCAGGAAGGGAATCGAAAATAGGTCGTCAAATGTTGTATTGCCTCTCTACAAATCTATGGTGAGGCCACATCTGGAGTACTGTGTACAATTCTGGTCACCGCACCTTAAGAGGATATAACGGAACTGGGAAAAGGTACAGAAAGGGCAACAAGAATGATCCAAGGGATGGAGCGGCTCCCTTACGAAATCAGGTTGCAACGCCTTGGTCTTTTCAGCCTTGAAAGACGGCGTTTAAGAGGTGACTTGATCGAAGTGTATAAAATCATGCATGGGATAGAAAGGGTGAATAGAGAAAAAATATTTTCTCTGTCACACAACACTAGGACTAGGGGGCACTCCCTGAAGCTCCAAGGTAGGAAAGTTAGGACTAATAAAGGGAAATATTTCTTCACCCAGAGGGTCATTGGGTTATGGAACTCACTTCCAGAGGAGGTTGTGACAGCGGTCAGCCTGGACAGCTTCAAGGCAGGATTAGACAGATTCATGGATACCAAGGGAATCGGTAGCTACTGAAATGGACATCCAAGTGCCACCTCTGTGTTGATGGAGGCAGGCAGGATTTCCCCGGGTACTGGTTGTGGGGGGTCGGGAGCAGGTGAGGGTTTTGCCCTCCTTTCTGCTAGAGATCCCTGTGTACAACTAGTGGGCCACTGTGTGACACAGAATGCTGGACTAGATGGGCTGAGGCCCGATTCAGCATGGCTCTTCTTATGTTCTTATGTTCTTATGAACCACAAGGAAAGGCAGGTAAGAGATAAAATTATTAATAAATTATTATTATTATTATTACCTCCACCACCACTTATTATTTCTTTTTTTACAAGTATGAGGAAATGTCTGAATATTCTTTATCTTCCTAATGTGTGACTCCTCATCATTGACAGGGACAAGAGTTTCATTCTAGATAAGCCATAACATTGAGATCCCCTTTTGCCCTCCAACCCCCTGAACAAAAGAGACGAGACACAAAATATTGGGTTCAAATTGAGCAACTTTTATTTAAAGTTACCTATTTAAATTTCCTTAAGTCTAACTCAGCGGGTGTCAGGAATCAAGGTGTATCCCAGCCGAGGTATCATGTCCCCTCGGCTAACGATATCAATTTTCGGGCAAAACACCTGGATTCCCTGATAATCCAACCAGGGCAACCCTTTAAGGGAAATGAATGAGAGGTCTGTTCTCAAGATCATGAGATCAGCCTCTTCCATTCCAGGGCCATTTCACTTTATTCACCACTCACCTTGAACTTTAAGGTGAGTGTTTAACTTAATGGCCCTCACCCCTGAAGGAGGTGCCTTAGGTGCACACCAACTATGGGCTTTCCCTAGCTATTTTCCACCACAGATTGGGGGCAGGTGTCCACCTAGCCCCATCACCAAGACTCCTAACACCCCCTATCCTACATCAGATGAAACGGAAAGTTGCCCATTTCCGATATTACGATCCAACTGCTCAGCAAACAATATGTTGTCGCGAGCCCTGGATAAAGGAGGTAGCCTGCTACCCCCCGTACTGCTTAACGCATGGCCCCCTTCGTGTTCCCCACTGTATGACGACTCTCACATCTCCGCACGGCTTATCACCAACAAGGCGGCATTTTGGTGGACCGGACGATGTGTACGTGGGGCCATGCCAGCCAAACAGTACGAATTTGCTCGGGCCTAGAAGACGCTTTGCCCATCCGCAAGCCAAGGTCGTTACCCCCCAGTTGTGGATAACCAACTCCGCCAGTACCAGCTAGAGCCTCAAACCAACAGGGGGTAAAACACCGTGAATGCAAGTTGGCCGTAGACCACGTCTACCACTCCATCCGGAAAACCAGTGGAGTCAAGGCCCAATGTTGGCCAACATGAAATGTAGGACCCCCTAACGGCTGGTCGCTACCATCAGACAGGCCCGAGTCACTCTACATGGCCCTTTTTAAGCCATCCCCACACTTCCCACTCAGCTGGGCTGTTGAATGATGGCCGACTCGCAGACTGTGACCTACGGGCCATGCCTACCGATTCAGAAAATTGTGTAGCCTATAATATGACCCCAACCTTAGGGTTCAGATCAATATCACCTGGTTTGCTACACATCCCTGAAGGTACCCGTTGGGCATAAGCCACGAGGGCACATCCTCCCGGACAGCCTCTTTATGTTTCCATTCCCACCGGTAATGGAAGCGAGGCCTATCAAGAAACTAGTCCTCATGGTTTCCCTCGATCCTAAAAATACCCCACCAATGGGGGCAGAGTCAAGCGCTGGCAATAGGGACTCTCTTGAGCTCCCATTTCTGCCAAGTGTTCATTACTGAAAAACATCGAAGGTGGTGACCAGAGTGTCAGCCACATGTGAATGACACCAATAGCTAAAAATAACTACATGAGCATCCATTGTACGTATTGGACGCATCTGCCAAAGGCTAAACTACATTTATCAAACTCTACAGCCGTTTATAAGGCTGAGAGGGTGTAACTCAAACGGCTATTCTTCTTTCATTTTGAAGAATACTCGCTTTCAAACTCCCCAGCCATTTCTAGGCTAAGAGAGTATAACTCAAATGACTAATCTTATACTGCTTTAAAGAAAACACACTTTCAAACTCTCCCCCCATTTATAAGGTTGAGAGGGTGTGACTCAAATGACCAATCTTCTTCTATCCTAAAGCAAACGTGCTTTTCAAACTCCCCAGCCGTATATAAGGCTGAGAGGGTGTAACTCAAATGACTAACCTTCTGTTTTAAAGAAAACGCGCCTTAAAAACTCTCCAACTGTGTAAGGTTAAGAGGGTATGACTCAAACAATTAAACTTCTCTGTTTTACGAAAACGCGCTTTTCAAACTCCCCAGCCTTTTATACGGCTGAGAGGGTGTAACTCAAACGACTAATCTTATTATGTTGTAAAGAAAGCATGTTTTTTCAACTCTCCAGCCGTTTATAAGGCTGAAAGGGTGTAACTCAAATGACTAATCCTCTTACGTTGCAAAGAAAATGCGCTTTCAAACTCTCCAACTGTTTATAAGGCTGAGAGGATGCGACCCAACAACCAACCTTCATCTGTTTTCACGAAAACGCGCTTTTTGAACTCTCCAGCCGGGTAAGGCTGAGAGGGTGTGGCTCAAATGACTAAACTTCTGTTTACAAGAAACGCGCTTTTCAAACTCTCCAGCCATTAATAAGGCTGAGAGGGTGTGACTCAAACAACCAGTCTTCTGTTTTAAGAAAATGCGCTTTTCAAACTCTCCGGCCATTTTTAAGGCTGAGAGGGTGTGACCAAACAACTAAACTTTTGTTTTAAAGAAACGCGCTTTTCAAACTTTCCAGCCGGGTAAGGCTGAGAGGGTGTGGCTCAAACGACTAAACTTCTGTTTACAAGAAACGCGCTTTTCAAACTCTCCAGCTGTTAATAAGGCTGAGAGGGTGTGACTCAAACGACCAATCTTCTGTTTTAAGAAAACACGCTTTTCAAACTCTCCAGCCGTTTTTAATGCCGAGAGGGTGTGACTGCAATGATTAAACTGCTTATGTTTTAAAGAAAAATGTACTTTTGAAACGCTCCAGCCCTTTTGAGGCTGAGAGGGTGCAACTCAAACCATTAATCTTTTTATGTTGTAAAGAAAACGCTTTTCAAACTCCCCAGCTGTTTATAAGTCTGAGAGGGTGTGACTCAAATGACTAATCTTATGTTTTAAAGAAAACGCGCCTTTGAAACTCCCTAGCCGTTATAAGGCTGAGAGGGTGTGACTCAAACAACTAATCGTCTTATGTTTTAAAGAAAACGCGCCTTTGAAACTCCCTAGCCGTTATAAGGCTGAGAGGGTGTGATTCAAACGACTAATCTTCTTATGTTTTAATGAAAACGTGCTTTCCAAACTCTCCAAACCCTTTATAAGGCTGAGAGGGTGTGACACAAACGACTAATCTTCTTATGTTTTAAAGAAAATGCACCTTACAAACTCCCAAACCCTTTATAAGGCTGAGAGGGTGTAACACAAACGACTAATCTTCTTATGTTTTAAAGAAGATGTGTTTTCAAACTCCAAAGCCATTATAAGGCTAAGAGGGTGTAACTCAACTACTAATCTTCTTATGTTTTTAAAGAAAACGTGTTTTTCAAACTCCCAAGCCCTTTATAAGGCTGAGAGGGTGTAACTCAAACAAGTAGCCTTCTTATTATTATCATTATTTATTTTTTTATTTTATTTTTTAAAGAAAATACGCCTTTCGAACTCCCAAGCCCTTTACAAGGCTGAAAGGGTGCGACTCAAACAGCGAATCTTCTTATGTTTTACAGAAAATGCGCTTTTCAAACTCCCAAGCCCTATTATAAGGCTGAGAGGGTGTGACTCAAACAACTAATCTTCTTACGTTTTAAAGCCAACACGCTTTTCAAGCTCCCAAGCCTTTTAAAAGGCTGAGAGGGTGTAACTCAAACAACTAATCTTCCTATATTTTAAAGAAAACACACTTTTAAAAAACTCCCCAGCCATTTATAAGGCTGAGAGGATGTGACTCAAACAACTAATCTTCTTGCACTTTGATGAAAACGCGCTTTCAAAACCTCCAGCCATTGCTAAGGCTGAGAGGTTGTGACTCAAATGACTATTCTTCTTTGTTTTTAAAGAAAATGCACTATTCAACTCCCCAGCCATTTAGAAAGGCTGAGAGGGTATGCCTCATCCACCTGGCCATACGTTCTTCCAAGAAACCTGGGAATTAATGAAGTGTCTTCTATGATCTTTAGGAAATTGTGTGTTTTCAAACTCTCTAGCCTTCATACAGGCTGAGAGGGTGTGTTCCTACGTCTGACCCCAATGGTCCGTACTCCCACGACTTATGTCCAGTCACGAGGTATATTCAAGGCTAAAATGCCCTATGAGGAGCGGTCCAAAGAGCTAAGTATTTGTTTATTCATTCATTTTATTTATTTATTCTTATTCCTATTATTATTATTGATTTTACAATAATTTTTAGTACAGCCATATCTGCCCCGCAGGCAAAGGCCGAACGAGTAGAAAATAACAGGCCGTGCCTAGCATTGAGGAGGAATAACACAGGTTCCTTTCTTATATTCATATTAACTAATCTTCTTATGTTTTAAAACTCGAACTGGTCTTTTAAACAAAAATGTGTTTCCTAAAGAAAATATCTACTTCGCACATCTCCACTGAGACAATGAGAAAATGTGCTTACTAGAATTGACCTTCTTGCGGTCGTAAATATCTCATGCGTATCCCAACTCTCGAGTTTGGCGCAAAGGCTACGGGAGAATGTCGCATGCCAGCAACCATCTTGCGGTCATCAATAAATTCTCCTTGTGTTCTTAAATAAATTTTATGTGTTACAACATCAAGTGAATGCCCCTAACAATATCATTCACATCCATAGAAAGGTCCTTTAAGTCTCAATTTATAACAGAGATCAGATATCCCTTATTGTATCTGACATATGTTGTTATTATTAGTATAACTACATCGGCCATGAGCGTGGCTGCGCCTGGATGTACATAAACGTGCGCATATCCAGTAACACCTACGTGTGTACACCATGCCGAATTCATACTTGCCAGCTATAATCATTAACATTCCCATTAATATTGCTCCTCCCTTCTCCTTATTACCGTTCTAACTGGCATACCATGACATAACCATACAGCAGCCAGTTATCACCTGTTGCTTCCAGTCTGGTCTCTAAAAATACCCCTCATTGATTCATTCAACATTCAATGAAATATTTTATTCAATTTATAATATATGATATATATCCGTTTCCCATTAACATTTATTTATCTACTTAAATGTGGTCTTTATAATTCTTAATGCCGATTTATAAATTTTATTTCATCTTCTTTATCATCGTCCGCGTTATTGTCCCCCTTACTGGTCCCTATATTTATATAAGTACCTGTACATGATGTACCTCACCTTACATTAACACAGCCCATGGCAGCAGGAGCTATGCCAAAGGCTGGAGTAAAAGTTCTTTCTTACATTGGCCCAATATGGGAAATAAAAAGTACAGAGTAAAGCTGGTTTTGGGGCTCCCATTTATTATTATTATTAATAATAATATAAAAGAAGATGAAAGATTATCCTCATGAGTTATTAATGTACCATGAATCCATACAGGAACAATGGTCACAAATAGAATAGTACCTGGGGTTGCCATCTTAGGGTTCTTCCACACAGCCATATGGCCCAGAATATAACTGTTCCCAAACAAAATGGCCGCTCGGAACCCAGTCTGGCCTACCAAAATGGACACTAATCACCCATGAAGGAAAAGCGCCATGCGGCCAAAATGGCGGCCACAGGAGGTTTGGGGCACAAACCCCATGAGGAGCTGCCCAAAGAATTGCTGCTTGCCACCCAATGGAAAGGGGGGGGGGGTAACCCAATGAAATTAAATAAGGAGGGGGTGGGCCTTTAAGGCCACAGGCCGAGCCCAGGCTTCAAGTTACCCCCACCCCAAGTATGCCATACCTGGCGAACACGCCAGGCAGGAAGGGAAAGGAGCCCGGCCTGTCAAGCCCTGTGAGCAGCCATCAAGCCAAGCCAGCCAGCCAGCCTGCCACTCAACCTCGCCCCCCAAGGACACCCTCTCGTCAAGCACGCCGGGCGGGAAGGGGAAAAGAGTCCCCCGTCGCAGCCCAAGCGCGCCGCCCGCCGTCATGGGAAGCGAGCAAAGGAGGGCCGCCCACGCGAGCACGCGGACACAGCAGGGCAGCCAGGCCTTCCCCAGCAAGGTAAGCCTGCACGAGGGGAAGGGTGGGGGGAGGGCAGCGCGGGAGGGAAGCAAGGCGATGCCGCCAGCCGCTCTGAGTGCCGCGGCTGCCGCCGCTGCTCAATTGGCCAGGCCTGCCGCGGGCAGCCCCGGAAGGAGCGGGCCGGCTACGGGGGGGCAACAGCCACAACCCCATGGCCTCTTCACCCGATAGGGGGAACCAACAAGCCCCCCTCCCCCCAAGGGCCTACCTGCGGAGACCATTGCTGGTCTCCGTCCGAGCTCCTCGACGTCCGAGCTTGGAATGAGCTCTGAGGAGGCTGGCCTTGTCAGTAAGGCCACGCCCCTGTCTCCGATAGGTTCAACACTGAACCTCCTCTTTCTCGGTGGAGGGGGCAGATTCTCTCTCTCCTGGCTTCGCCAGGAGAGAAAGGCTGTTTTCATTGCATAGTAATAACACACTGACAGTATTTAAAATGCTTATTTAAACTGGCCCTATATGCTGGTATCAACTAGAAATCACTTCTAGATGTCCAGATAATGTAGAGTGAAATTGGTTTACATGATTTTATCCCACATTAAGAGAAGTTAAGGAAGGCACTTGAGTTTTAGAGAAACCTTGAAGTGAACCTGCACTCTAAGGTTAGAGTGAACAACTGACCAGTTCCTATTCAAGTCTGTCTACTGCCCACAAATCCAGATTGCCACCATCCACTTTTCTGTGTGATCAGGGCTGCCTTGTGCATGTTTATGCAACAGACAGCCATGGAGCTCTACACACATATACCATTATTTGGAATATGTCATGAACCGAGATGTTCTGGTTATTCTTTTGATCAAGGGGAGAAATGCGACGGGACAGTCAATGTCGTGCAAATAGACAAAGAGGAGACCAAATTTGATTTAAACACTATGCATGTGACATTTATTAAAATATACTGTATATAAGTTGCAACAATCACGTTTGAGCATAAAAGCATAAAAGGAATGCAATGCAATAAATCAGGTTAATATACAAATATTAAAAGAACTAGAATCACATTGAACATTTAAACCCTTAAACCACAATCACTCTAAGTATAATATAAAGAATTGATTCAAAAGAAACGAATCACCTTAAAGATTTGATTTGAGTAAAGCACAGCAGCATTTAATCAGCAAATAGGAACATTTCTTAACAACATGCATACCTTAAACACACACACACAGCAAGCAATCACAAGTTCACACATACACACACACACACATGTTGCATTCATACCTTCAAAGCATCTTAAGAGCATTCATACCTTACACATACGTACACACACACACAGAGACATTCATATTGCATTCATTCTGCATCCATACTTACATACATACACTGAGGTAGATGGTGTCGCTTTCCCCAAGTCCATGGCTAGGTGATTTGGGATGAGGTTTCCCCCCCCCCCCCCCAAATCCATAGGTGTTAAAGCCTTCAAGGATAAGATGAAAATTACACCACAGCCAGGTGGTTTACAACACCAGAGGAAAAGATGCTGTACACCACAAGGCCGCCCATCCAGTGAAAGTCAGTTGGGGTGTGATTACATCAGTTACAAGCCAGGCTCAGCAAATGGTGGAGGAGGCTGCAGATGCCTTGTGTGTTTGTTTTGTGCTTGTTTTCTCTTTGTGTTGTTGCCTTTTTCCAGGGACTACTGAAGAAATAGATGTTCCTATTCCTACAACTGCCCATGAATATTTGGTGACACCTTGCTGCAGTAGCTGAAACTCCCCAGTTCTGTCTGAATTCCACTGTTCAACACCATCGGTTCATTTGGACTTGTTTGGTTCCTGTGTGTCATAACCTCAAGACATTTTCTCAGTTTGGTTTGATCATATAACCTCACCATGAACTTTGGACACATATACCTATACTCCTGCTAATTTGACTCACAATACCCAATGCTGCCTTAACAGAATAGTTCCTGCCGTGTACTCCCCAGTCACCAAGCACTTCATCAAAAGCAATCTGAATTGTTGACATCCACATGTGATTCACAGATATACTACTGAATATATTGCATTCCTGGTCTTCAAGTACACACTGAGAAGACTTTAAATAAGTTGGCTTGCCAACTCTTTAAGAATAAACTGAGCAGCCAAAGGTTGCACAACATGTGTTGTTGGTTTTTGTCTGACCACTCTCATCAGATTAATAGTGTGATCACTAAATTGGAAGATCTTACACACCAGATACAAGATACAGGCTTTTCTGGCCTGTGGAATTGGCTAACTTCTTGATCTAAATTGGGTAAAACACCTGTCTGTATGCACACTTTGTGTGGTCTTTTCATTGGCATTTCTCTGCTGCTTCCTGCAGTGTGTTCCATTTTGCTAGTCTTATGTCACCAGACATGTAGATGGACCAGAATTTGTTTAGGCCCTGTGTAATGATGTTGATTATTTGTGTGTAAATGTTGTGTGACATGTGTTAAAATGTATGTTGTTTTGAATGTTCTATGGTTTGTTTCTGTGTAGAGTGTCCTAAGGACCGAAAGAGAACGGTCCAGTGTTAGTGTGTGTCTTAAGGTCTGCTAGTGAGCAGTCCAGTTAAAGGGTATAGAGACCCTAGTTAAAGTTGCAGGGGTTTATAGAGGTTTAGTGGAAACCCTATAATAGGTCCCCATTGTGTTATGTAACAGAAAAAGTTGTGCCTCTAAGGAAGTTTGAAACCAACCAAGATTGTACCCATTTGTGTCAAAAAATAAATTGTTTGCATCTTAAAAGGAAAACACCTCTCCTGATTCTTTTATTGGTGGTGGCCCTCAAAGTCAGTGGTCAGCCGGATAAAATGGTGGCAGCGTGGTCAAGTGGTCACTGAGAAGTTTTAAAACTCCAGTCAGTTAAATGGTGAAGGGGTGAGACAGTACCCTGGCCAATAAACGTGAAGTTGCTGAGGTAACTTCAAGGTTTCCTTGGATTGAGGTCAGCAGTGTGGACATAGAAAGATTGTCCAGTCTGAGGCCGGTCAAGAAGTGGAGTGGTCACATATTGGCGGCAGCGGTGGGATCTTTAAGAGAGGGTCCACCCTGTCCAGCCGGTTGATTTGAACGTAGTTTCACCGCATATTGGCGGCAGAGCGGTGGATCGTGTAAGAAAACTGATCCAGTGCGAAAGCAAGGCTACCAGAGGAATTTGTTTAATTTCAGTTTACTGACCAAAGTCGTGGTAGTAGGAACTTTAATAGTTTAGTTTAAAGTTCTGAGGTAAAGTTCGCAAAATGACCACCAGGAGACAAACGAGGGGCTTTGAGGGAAGCAGGGCAGCCTGAGGGTTT
>JARBWK010000010.1:27818487-28008666 GCA_030556195.1 Anolis apletophallus | reverse complement strand
ATTTATAAATAATATCTCATGAGGAAGGTGTTTAGATGGCATTGAGCCACTGCAGCAGTAGCAGTGACAGCAGAATGAATACTAAATGAATCAGGGAACATCTGCACCCCAGAATCACATTATAAAACACATACATGATGTTTTTCAGGGAAACTTTTCTAAAAGACACATCAATTCCCCATCAGTGAAGAATTACACCCACACATAGACTGAAAATATCTGACTGCTAAACATATGCTTGGCAGCCTGTTTTGGCTAGTTCCCTGTGGCCACTGCTTTGGACTGATGGAAGCAGCATGGTTGATGTTATATATCACCACCACCTCTTCCCCCCCAGTGCTTCCAGCAGCTGTTGCCTCAGAGAAACTAAAGAGCACTGGTGCCATCTGCTAAGAGCAATAGCAGCAGGCATGGCAGCAGCAGCAGGAACACCTGATGAACTGGGAGAGATCTGAGGAGAGTAACATGATGGCTTTCACATCGGTGGGAAGATGAATCTCTTCTGCTTACCAGTTTGAATTTTAAAGGAGCTATCCAAAGGATAAGTACTTTATCTATCTAACTATTGACTCTCAACCCACCAGGGCTGCAAAGGCAATGCACAACATTTTTTTAAGTTTTAAAAACTAGAGCCAATTAAAAGAGCCAGAAAAAACATTTCTAGTTTGAAGGACTGTAGATCATGTGAAATTAGTCAGTATGCTTCTACAAAGAAAACTCCATCATGGGACAAGGGGCAGGTAAGAACCCCCTATGCTACTGTTCTCACATTTCAGGTTCATCTCAGACATAGTCTTTCAGATATCCTTGACCCAGCATGTATGGTTTTATAGGTTTATAGGTCAAAAACAACACCTTTAACTGAATGGACACCTTTCTTAAACATGAAAATCCATACACTGCCATGGAATTCCACATCTGCCATCATTTCCACATAATTGTATTTCAGGACAATAGAGCCCTACCTATTAGGCATGTAAAAAATGAAACGGAAATTAAAAGAAATCGTAAGTGATTCGTATGTAATGGGCCTTTCAAGTTTATACGGATCGCAAGGCCAATCCCGGAAGTGGACTTTCTTTACGCACCCCTGGGCCCAAAATTTCGTTAGATTATTAAATATTTCGTTAGATTATTAAACAGGAAAATTTCCCCCTCCAAAATAGCTTTGCAGACATAACTCACAGTGAAATCGGGGCCTTTCCATGCTTGAAGCCTAATTAGAGTGGAAGGCCTCCTCCAGGAAGTGAAAAGGGAGCCGGAAACCATAGAGAGCCCGAAATCGGGACTCCTAGAGGGGCTGGAGGACTGACGAAAAAAGCGATTTAAACACCCAGGAAGGGGGTTTAGATAAAAGAACAGAGTAGGAGGACATAAGAACTGCTGAGAGAAGGGCAGCAGGAGTGAAAAGAGCATGGAGAGGAGAAGGAAGAGTTCAGAATCCAGAAAAGCCATAGAGTTCCAACGGAGGTCCTAGACTGCTATGGTAAAACTGAATGGGGAAAAAAAGATGGAGTGAGGAGAACTCTACAGATTAGCAAGGCCTGCACCAGAGGTAGGCCTAGGCATTTATTTAATAATATTAATAATAATAATATATTAATGCATTATATGTGTCCCTGCAAAGGAACCCTGTCCTTTAATAATATTAATAATAATAATATATTAATGCTTTATATCTCCCTGCAAGGAAACCAAGGGAAATGTTGCCCCTTGATTTGCCTGTGCTTAAAACAGTGTCAGTCCTGTTTCCCTGCTTTGCCTACTTTAGAACTACTAACGAAATTTCGTAAGTAATTAAGTTACATTTCAGAAATTTTTGGGAAATTTTTTGTAAGTCTTTGATATACTAATAACCCCCCCTTTGAGTTACGCTTCACCATTTTAGGATTCTAAAACATGCCTACTACCTATACTACTGAGCTGGTAGCTACTATTCTTAGCACCTACAGATGGGTAAGAATTTTGCTTCAGGTCATTTACTCTAAGAATGAAGAGAAAAGAACCTGAAATTCTTATACTGGAAGCACTAATTGGATTATGATCTATGACAACAACACTTTGAGTAAAGTCTTCTTAAAACTTTGGATTTAAACTCCTCCTTTACCAACCATGTCTGTAGTGTCAAGTTAGAGTTACTACTTATTTTTTTCCTGCATGGCAAGGGGTTGAACTAGATAGCCTATTCAGTCTCGTCCAACTCTATTATTCTATTATTCTTTTTTCCTGAGAGACACCTCAGCTTTAACAACTTCATGACAAACTGGGTTGATAATGCCTTGTCCATAGATTTTTGACATACAATCCCCCAAGTCCTTCATCCTTCAGGAACATAGCTATATACACTGAATTGTGCAAAATGGAGATTTAATTTCAGTTCACTATTGTTGAATTTATCAATTTTCCAAAATGTCTTTATTTTCAGGGTGGAAAGAATGTAATTATAAGAAAATTATAAGAAAATCTGAAGCCAGAAGAAAGTACATCTGACATATTTCCCAGTCTATACAGCTGATGAACAAGAAAGAGAAAATTCTCAACAATGTCCCATCTCCCTTTTATTCCTTTAATAATGACCTCTTGGAGAAATTGAATCAGAGAATCATAGAGTAATAGAGTTGGAATAGACCACATGGGTCATCTAGTCCAACCCCCCTGCCATGCAGAAAAAGCACATTCAAAGTATCCCTGACAGATGGCCATTCAGCCTCTGTTTAAAAGTTTCCAAGGAAGGAGCTTCCTCCACACTCCAAGAAAGAGAGTTCCACTGTTGAACAGTGTGTACGGTCAGTTTGTTCTTCCTACTGTTCAAGTGAAATCTGCTTTCCTGTAATTTGAACCCATTGCTCCAAGTCCTAGTTTCAAGGGCAGCAAAAACAAGTCTGTTCCCCCTTCTTTATGACACCCTTTCAAATATTTATACACAACTATAATATCTCCTCACAACCCTCTCTTCTGCAGGCTAAACATACCCAGTTTTAAGACACCCCTCATAGAATCCTATTTTTTGTTGACTGCTTTGAGAATTATTATGGTTTGGAAAATGATATAGATATACTGAACTGACAACCATGAAAAGATGCCAAGAGTCTCACTAGATTGAAACAAGGCTTATAAGAAGAACTCAAGCTCAGTGATCCTGTAGAGTGAGATGACCATATCAGGTAACAGATCCTGGAACAGCTTCCTTATCATATCATTGATACCAAATCAAATCACCTTTAGCTGTCCCCCTTAAATTAACCTCAGGCTCTCAAATTTAAGGAAAGTAAGACACTCTGTTCCATGGTGTCACTCGGTTCCATGGTGTCACTCATGGTGTTATCCTCATGGTCTTCCTCCCATACCAGATCATACTACAATATTGCTGCTAAAATACCAGAAATTTTGACAAAATCATTGACTGTAAAATAAAAACTAGCAGTACACAGACTACCACAAATACCCCTGGAACCAAATTCAGAAGTGATAACAAGAAATATGTTCCTGGTTTTCAAAAACAAAGTAGGGGTAGTGTACTAAAAACTGTACAGTTGGCTGCTGCAACCATTGTTAAAAAGGGGAAATTTGTGGGTAACTGGCAATGAGAAGTGAAGGTGAAGTGACATTTTTATTTTATACAAATCCATTATTGCTTTTTTGCCTGGTGGAAATATTGGACACCATAAGATTTACATTGGCCACTGATAAAGACTTCTGGTTGAAATGTGTCTGGCTTCTTTTTAAATGAAGATTTGGATGAGGCCCTCAGCCGTATTTTTCCTTCAACAAATGATTTATGCCTTACAGGCCTTCTGCAATACTGCTTTTTATAGTGTAGATTGTGCAGTGTTAATTTGAACCATTGATTATTTTAGTGATCTGTTATATTTTTATATACTTTTACACATACATAGAATGTTATATTCATATCCCAAATATTTTTGTTTACCTTTCATTATTTCAGAAAGTTAAACCTTATGTTTTCTTTTTGTCATGATTTTTCTGGAGAAATTGAGAGCCAGAAAAACTACCTGAGGGCCGTATGCAGCTCAAAGGGCCTTATCCAAGCTCACTCATGCCTGCATTAAAGGAGAGCACACATCCTCTGTATCCCACTAGTTATTGGAATGGCAAAGTGTTTGAGGAGGCCACACATTACATGAAAAGCACAAACCTGTGGGCACTTCTGCAATACATCTTGGCAACAATTATCAAGGACATGCTCCCATTCAATAAATCTTTCCTGTGCATTACAAGGAAGAAAGTTGATATAGAAAGAAATATGCTTATCTTTACTTTGGAACGATCACGATAAACTTCCCTCCATCACAGTCAGCTTACTTCTCTAAAACAATGCAATTTATGGAAATTCACATCACAATCAATCATGATAGCATCTGGGGCTGTGATTTACATACACTGCAGAGGGTGTTCATTCGCCCAGCAAATGTTCTGTGCTGCTGTTAAAAATCTGCATAATATACTACTTAGAAGGCATTGTTGTTGACATCCAAAATGTGTTAAAGGTAGTATAAGCACATTAATGCAGCGCTCACATCCTTCTCCTGTAAGGTAACAGAGAATTGTTAGAAAATAGTGTCTGCAACAAAGAGCATATCCAGACTGATTGAAAAACCCCAGATTTTGTTCCCGATCTTTCCCATTTTATACTGGATTACAATAAATTGACCTGGGAGCTGTATAAAAAGTCTCAAATCACAGTAGAAGTTAACAGAAAATATTCCAGAATAAAAATGTGTATTATTATTCAAAATAAAATCTGAAAGACCAGAAACAAAATCTGGGACTTTCTGTTCTTTGTAATGAGTCTGGATATAGCCTAAGGGTGGTTCCTCACAAACACTATAAGCTGGCTCAAGGGGGAAGGTTTACAAAACGCACCCCAATGCATGCCATGGTGCACATTAAGCTATAATCAATGTGTTATAAAAACTAACTGGAAAGTCCAGAACAAGCTAGATAATGTACTGAAGCTGCTCAGGGTATATCCCATGCAGGGCTTATAATTGGGATGGGAAAAGGTAGAGCACTTGTCAGGACATTGTTAGCATTGATGCACTTTTTAAAAACAACAACTGAGACATAGCTGATATAAACAAGCACAGCCAAGAGAAGAAATCACATCATTCCCATGGGGATTCTTGCTTTGTTCTCATTTCCTGTGCCCTGCCATGGTCTAGTGCTGATCCCAAATAGGCATAATGTTGCATGCCAGCACTTCGCAGTGGATTGGTTAAGAAAAGAAAACATTACTGAGTACATCATCTGCATTTAGCAAATACTGTGGATCCATAGTATTAAGCCATGGTATTTATAGTGGTGACAAACCACATTACTTCTACTATATAGATGCACCCTTTTTCTAATTATTATAATAGCATTATAATAATAACACTTTATTTGTATTCTGCCCTGTCTCTCTGAGGGGACTCAGGGTGGATTCCAGCATATACAGAGAGACAAGGCAAACACTGAATGCCTCGAAACAATGAAACACAGACACACAGATAAAAGTAAAGGTTTCCTTTTTCAGCTCCAGCTCTGGGTGGTGGTGCCCATTTTCATTTCTAAGCCAAAGAGCCTGCATTATCTGTAGACACCTCCTGGTCATGTGGCCAACATGACTGCATTTACCTTCCTGCCAAGGAGGTACCTATTCATCCACTTACATTTGCATGTTTTTGAACTGCTAGATTGGCAGGAGCAGTGATAGCTCATCCCACCCCCCCACCCCCCCAAAAAACCACAGCAAAGCCTCAACGTTTTTTAAAAAAACTTACTGGGCTGCCATTAAGGTGGCCCTTCAGTCCTCCTGGCACATAGAAATGACATTCCAGGAGACATGGGGAGGGTGAGGAGGAAAATCACCCCCCCCCCCATCTACTGGCATGACATTTCTACATGCCAGGAGGACTGAAGACCCACCTTAATGGCAGCCCAGTATGTTTTTTAGAATGTTAAGGCTTGTATGTGGTGTTTTGAGAGAAGGGGGGTGGTTACCATCTCACACCTTTGGGCTCCAGGAGCCCAAAGAAATATAAGATGGCTGTGGAGACTCCCCTGGGTAGTTCTGGTTGGTCTTGGAACTACCCAGGGATGACTACCCACAGTCCCAATACCCCATTAGACCCAGACTTTTCAAGAAGGCCCAGATTTAATTAATTCAGAGCAAACCAGGAAAAAAAATTGGTTTTACCAGAGGCATCATTTGGATGCCTCCAGTAAAACCAAGACAGATCTTGGTTAAAAGGCCTGTCTGAATGGGCTCTCAGATTCCCAGTTGACCTCACAGTGTCAGTATTCAGTAGAAGAGTGATGCAATTCAAACATCATGTAATATGTGTGTAGATTTACAATATACAAGCAACATGTAGGATCTCAGTCTTTTCATTTACAGTGTTCCCTTACTACTTCACGATTCGTTTATTGCGGACTCGCTGTTTCACTGATTTCAAAAAGTATTAATTTAAAATATATATCATGGTATTTTGGCTGTTTTGTTGGGTTTTGCCGCTGCTGCTCTCCAAGGTTCTCAGTCCTCCCTCTCTTCCTCCAGCCTTGAGGGGCCTTTCCTTCTTTTCCTTCACTTTATTTTAAGTATATAAAGACTTAAAATAGTTTATAACTATTAAAATAATGTATACATATTAAAATAGAGCATCCCTCATTGCGGTTTTTCACTTATTGCGGGAGGTCCTGGAACCTAACCCCAGCAATAAGTGAGGGAACACTGTATTTATAAATGTCAGCTATTGTGTACACTGAATAAGGACAATTAAGGAATTCATTGTTATTCAGAAAACCTGTATGGTAGTATACTTCATCTTTCCACTGATGGACTGAATATGTTTTGTCTGGCTTTCTCACAGTGACAGCATACAAAGCTATCGCTATCTCGAGGGTAGCTGCATTTGCAAACATTTTAATTTTGCTTTATTTACTTATTGTCATTTAGGTGGTGATAATTCATTTTTCAACATGATAACTTGTTTTTCTATTCTTTGGGGGCCCTTTAATTATTACCATACAAATGCTATTAGCACTGTTGATTCTTGGTTGATTAGATATAGTGGGATTTCTTTCATCTTCCCTCAGGATTTAAGTGTCAGGTAAAGTGAGAAGCAATTATTAGCGATTTTAATAATCTTTTCATCTCTGCCATTAGTTTCATTTCCTATTATTGTTACATTTGAAATTATCAATTCTCTCATCTAGGGATGTGTGAGAAATTCACATTTTTCACAGAATTGCCTCCTGTATTAAATATGGAAATGAATACAGGCAGTTCCTGAGTTACAAACATTTGATTTGCAAATGACTCATATTTAAAAACGGGGGTGAGACAACAGGAAGTGAAAGAAATCTTAAGAAAGCTTAATCCAGACAAGACAAGAGATACTATTGGTGTCTTGGAAAATTGACCTGGGAACAGCATTCCAACCTCAGGTACACAGTTTGGGGGTCATCCTAGACTCCACTTTAAACCTGGAGGCCGGGGTGGCAGCAATGACTAGGTTGGCCTTCACACTGTTAAAGCTAGAGTGCCAGCTGCACCCATTCCTGGAGACATCAGACTTGGCCACAGTGGTACATGCACTGTTTAGATCAAAATTGAACTATTGCAATGTGCTCTATGTAGGTCTGCCCTTGAAAGCATCTGGAAATTACAGTTTGTGCAAAGAGCTGTGGCCCGACTTTTAACAGGAGCAGACTTCAGATAGCGCACCATGCCTATCCTGGAACAGCTCCATTGGTTGCCTGTCCGTTTCCGGACTCAATTCAAAATGCTGGTTATCTATATATATAAAATTGCTCAGTCCGTTTAATGTCGTATATAGACAACGAAACTATGGCTCCCACAACCACCAAACTTGACAACCGACTGGACCATTACACTAGGTACAGACAATGCCAAAAACACCGGACCTACATACCTCCCAACACCCCAAAAAACGATCCCCAAAAAATTACCAGCGGAAATCCCACCCCATCCTCTCCGCTGCCAGCGAGAACTTTTAGAACGTTGAGGGCCGAGGGAGGGGGCCGGGCCGGGAGAAGGAGCAGCCTCCCTTGCTCCTCCTTAGCCCCTCCTCCTCAGCGGCTCCTCTTTCCCCCGCCGCCGCCGCCGCTCGGATCGCGAACGGCGGGGACAAAGACGGAAGGAGCGGCTGAGGAGGAGCAAAGGACCCCCCCTCCTCCTCAGCCACTCCTCCTTCCTGCCGCCACAGCTGCCGCTAGGATCGGGGAGGGGCTCCTTCAAGCAGTCTACACGCAAAACAATCGCCCCATACACGCACGCCACCAGCACACCAAAACAAACATTCACACATTCCTCCCACACATCCTTTCCCCCAAAACAATCACCCCTCTCCTCCTTCAAGCAGTCTACACGCAAAACAATCGCCCCAAACACGCACGCCACAAACATTCATCACAAACTTTCCATACCTTCCACAGCATAAGCACGTGCTACTGGAGAGGAGCCCCAGCTGTGGATGCAGCCATAGACACCTTCTTTTCTCCCCCTCTCTCTCTCCGGCAGCGACAGGAGGGGCTCTGCCGGCGCTTTGCTTCATTACAAAGCCAGGCAGCGCTTTTCCCTCCCTGGTGTGTGTGTGTGTGTGTGAGAGAGAGAGAGAGAGAGAGAGAGAGAGAGAGAGAGAGAGAGAGAGAGAGAGGAGGGAGGGGAGAGAGAGAGAGACAGCCACACAGCGCCGGGCCTTGGGAAAGGAGAGCTCCGAGGAGGCAAGGGCAGAAGAGGAGGAGGAGAGAGAGACAGCGAGAGAAGGCAAAAACAGAGGGAGGGAGGCCACACTCTCTGCACACACACCAAGTCTCTTCATCCCACACACACACTCCCAGAGCACAAGGGAAGGAGGCAGGTGCCAGGGTGGTGGTCATAGGGGTTGCAATCCAACTCACATTACTTGCAAAAGAGCCCAACCTCATGGGCCAGAAAGACACCATCAAAGCCCTCACAACAGATGGCTAACCAATTGGGAGCCCTAAAGCCCATCCACTCCAACCCTCTCCTTCCCTCCCTCCTTCTTCCCCTTCCTCCATTTCTCTACTTCCCTTCTCCTTCCTTTACTTTTTCCCTCCTTCCTGTCCTTTTCTCCATCACTCCTCCCTCCCTTTCCTTCCTTACTCCCTTTCTTTCCTCCCCCCCTCACCAATTGTATGAGAATAATAATAATGAAGATGATGTATAATAATAAAATAGTAACTCCCATCTTCCTACCTGCCATAAAAAGGGAGCCTGCCATAAAAAGGGATGACCTTTGGGAGTCCCTTTAAAATTAGTCCAATAAAAATAATAATAATGTATAACAATAATGTATAATAATAATGTATAATAATAAAATAGTAACTCTATATTCCTGCCTGGCATAAAGGAGGGGGCTGGACTCGATGAGCTTTGGGAGTCCCAACTGAGAATAATAATAATAAAAATTATAATAGTAAAATAGTAACTCCAATCTTTGTGACTCGCATAAAAGGAGGGCTGGACTAGATGAGCTTTGGGAGTCCCTTTCAACTGACTCCAAAAATATTAATAATCAATACTAATAAAATAGTAACTCAATATTTCTGCCTCTCATAAAGGAGGGGGCTGGACTAGAAGACCTTTGGGAGTCCCTTCCAACTGAGTCTAATACCACTACTTTCTCAGGACTTCACTTTGGAAACCACCACAGTCAGCCACAGCAAAGCGTGGCCGGGTACAGCTAGTCACCTATAAAGCCCTTACAGCTTCAGTCCAGCCTACCTGAAGCACTCTGTGCCTTGTTACATCTCAGGACATGCACACAGATCCAGTAGGGTAACACACGTGCTCCTACCAGTATATGGCTCTGCAGCATGAGTGAAGGATCATTTTTGGGACACCCGCCCAAAAGAATTAAGAGCAGCACAATCCCTATTTAGCTTTAGGAAAGGGATCAATACCTTTCTTTTTAAAGACAGCTTTTGAGTGATACATTGTGAGATTCTCAGGAATTTTAGTCTGTAAATAACAGAGGTGTCCCCAGGATAATTTTTTTACTGGTTTTATTGTTGGATGTTTTTACTATGGTCTTATTTTATTGTTATCTATGAATTTGAGCTGTTGGAATTTGTATGTTTTAATGTTATAAGCTGCCTTGAGGCCACAATGCGGAGAAAGACGAGGTACAAATACTCTAAATAAATAAATAAATAAATAAATAAATAAATCTACACCTAAGAAGGTAAATTTACCCATGAATGAGTTATTATGGGGCAAAGTGTATCAACTGAAGCTTTATGACCAATCCTTGTTTCCACAAAATGCCACATTTTGCAAGGGAGTGAGGTAAAATCTTCCGAAGAGGGTACAAACAGCAAAACCTTTTACATATGCTTTCCAAAATGTATATGTATATGTATACGAAACACACACACAGCTGGAGTTACACTTTAATAATGTACCTGTTCTGACTTACAGTACATACATATTCAGCTTAAGAACAGGCCTATAGAATCTATCTTGTTTATAACTTGGAGGTCCCCTGTCCTTGCAGACAGCTAATTCTCTCACAGCAGAAGCAACTTGCAACTTCTCAGGTTGCTCCTGACATGAAAAAAACAAACCATTGCATTACAGATTCCACTTGTAAATTTCTTCTGTTTATTCCTTGATATGAACTACAGAAATAGACATGGTTAATCCAGTGACAAGCAACCAGACACAGTTAGTGGAAGGTGTTTGGCTTGGTGAGTGAAAACTGAAAGATGTTTTCTTTAGGAGCAATCATCTCCTAACAATAGCTATCTCCAGAATAATATCATTTTGTGAGCCTCTCTTCTAGAAACCTCCCTTCTAGTTTCAGGGTCCAGCTGCACTGCAGAATTAATAAGGTTTGATACTACTCTAACTGCCTTGGCTCAGGGCTATGGAATTGTTTTTTAATTGTATCTTTACAAGGTCTTTAATCTTTTCTGCCAAAGAGTGCTGGTGCCTCAGCAAACTACAAATCCCAACATTAAGCCAGGGCAGTTAAAGTGGTGCCCAAGCCCGCGAAATGGCCTTACTGGTACATTATTTGAACTGTTATGTTTATTCATATCATGATCTGATCACCATGCTCATTATATCCCAAATTCATGGGGTTATTGGGATAACAATACAAAAGGTTTGCTAGGGTAGACCCTCTTCCCCCCAGTCTCAGCCCCCCCTCCCGAGAACCAAACTCAGCCCCCCCCGAATCAAAATCCTGGCTACGGCCCTGTGCTAAGCTGTATTTATTCTAGAATGTTGGATAGACTTCAGGATAAGTAACTAAAGCAAAGAAAGAATCAAAGCTGAGGCGGAAATTCCTTTCTTTTTCTACATCAGGCAAACTAGAATTTTGCTTCCTATCATGACAGTCCAATTAAACCTTGACTTTTCTAAGTTGGATAGCACTAACACATTTCAGTAGAAAATGAAAGGTATTATGTAGTAATTACCCTAGCCACTTTTAATATAACAGAAAATTATATCTTTCTTCAAGATGCTTTAGAGAATCTCAGAGTATTTAGCAGAAGATTGTGATTCCTCTCATAGAAATGTATAGGTGGGTTAGAACATTTTTAATGAAAGGTTATTATTCATTTAATTCTATAGCCCTTTTGCTCAAGGGTTCATTTGATCCTCTTTAATGTCAAAAAGTAATGGTCTTTCAGTAACCAAATAATGGGGAAACATAGTGGAAATTTGACATTTTTCATAATTATAATAAAATGGAAGGAAGAGGATAAGATCTGAGAACTCTATCAATTATGATGAATAGACTTTTCCCCTGTTGGATGTTTGCATTTGCAAAATTTCTTACAATATAGTCTGGATCCTTTAATGGTCAGCCATACTGCTAGGAAACAAAATAGATACCGCACACAGCTTATTACAGGAAAGGAGATTCCACATGACCATTTGGAAGAAATTCCTGTTGGCAAGAGCTGTTCAACAATGAAACTCACTACCTCAGTGTGTGGTTGAGACTCCTCCTTGGAAGCTTTTAAACCAATGCTGGATGGCTGTCAGGGTTGCATTCATTGTGCTTTTCCTGCATGGCAGGGGGTTAGAAAGGATGGCTCCACCTATACTACCACATAATCCAGTTTCTGATTCCAGATTATCTGCTTTAAACTGGATTAAATGGCAGTGTAGATCCTGCCTATGATTTTATTTGGAAATTGTGCTTTTGTTTATAGAGTTGTACAGAAAGAGCAAATGAAAACAGAATGATAGGATGAAGGGATGTATATGTGGTCAAGGTAAACCTGGATTAGAAAATATTGGTTAGAAATGTTATGAACCATTACCATTATATCAAGTCACCAATTGGCTGGGAGAGTATTCAATATGTGGTTTTAAAGAAAGATCAGGCATTCTGTGTGTATGTGTGTGCAACTTCAAGCCACTTGGTAACCTATGGTAAATTCCATAGGGTTTGCTTTGAAAAGGAATACTTATGGGATTTCATCAGATAGAACTGGGGAAATCAGGGGAAAGCGGGGAAAATCATCTTCTTGCATGTAGAATCACTTCCATTGCATGGGATTCCATCTTTAAAGACAATGGTGAATTTGCTTACCCCCATCACACACTTCTGACACTGTTCACTGACAGAACACCATGGATGACAGCCAGAAGACTATCTGCATCATATGATCATCTATGAACTCTTTCTAAAGTACGCAGAAAGGGAGGACAGGGATAGGCTTGTGCATGTAATTAAGTACAAAGATGTGTTTCCCTCTTCTTTTCTCTGAAATATACCCTATAGCAGGGTTTCTCAAACTGTGCACCTCCATATGTTTTCGACTTCAGCTCCCACAATTCTTAACAGCTGGTAAACTGGCTGGGATTTCTGGGAGCTGAAGTCCAAAACAACTGGAAGAGTACAGTTTGAGAAACACTGGTCTATAGTATCTGGTAGGCATGGTTAGGTTTTGTCGGAATCTTTGTAATTCGGAATAAATCAGATCAAATTCCTTTTTGAAGCAATTTTGAAGCGATTTGGTAACCCAGAAGTATCCTTGCCATTTCAAAGCTTTTTCTGCCATTTCTCTTATGAATCAGTAAGTGAGTCAGAAATGATTCAGCTGTTCAAACCAGTGTGGATGGATTCCCTTCGTTTCCTTTCCCTCCCGTGTCAGTCCTGAGCGAGAGCCGCTGTTTAACCCAGTTTGGATGGATTTCCTTCATTTTCCTTTCTCTCCCACACCAGTCCTGGGTGAGAGCCCTGTTTAACCCAGTTTGTATGGATTTCCTTTGGTTTCCTATCTCTCCCAAGTCATTCCTGGGCGAGAGCCCTGTTTAATCCAGTTTGGATGGATTTCCTTCGGTTTCCTTTCTCTCCCAAGTCATTCTTGGGAGAGAACTGCTGTTTAACCCATTTCGGATGGATTTATTCCCTATACTTCCCCTTTCCATTTTCTGGAATAAAACAACTACTTTCAAAGTAAAGATCACCCAATGAAACAGGAAATAACACTTTGAAACCATTGACGAAGGATTCGGAAGTCTCAGAAGTTTTGAAAAGTTTTAAACTTTTTTTCTGTGAAAATTGGAATTGACTTTAGATCCAAACCACCAGTGCCCCCTACATCCGAAACGAGTTTTGAACCTATTTTTTTAAATCAAACAAGCCTAGTATCTGGTATTCTCCAATAAAGATACTAACCAGGGCTAAACACTGCTTAGTTTACAAGATCATAAGGGATTTGGTGCTTTTAGGGTATTTAATTTTCCAGGTATTCCACAACTCACAGTAAAAATATAGGTAGAGCTAGCTGTTAGAATGAATCAAGGGTCTGGTTGTTAATACCCGAGTCATGAAAATATTGTTGTCAGGGAGGGAAGTAACACTTTGTCTGGAATCCAGGTAGGAACATCTGCAAGTGTAACTGTCCCTTATATGTTTGTGCATGCACTTTGTGATTTAGTATTTTCTTCCTCTATATACGGCATCCAAAGTTCTCCTATTGAATTACTTTAAAGCTCTAAAGTCACCCCATAGAGGCATTCCATGCTTCAAAGCAAGCAAACCAGATCATAGAAGTGTCTCACAACCTGTCATCAACCATATGCCCAATGATGAGAGCCCTGGAGAACCTCAACAGATCTCTAAGTTGATGACATCTGGCTAATATAATCCTTCATGCTTGCCATGAAGGAAAGAATGGCTATGCAATGTGGCTTCATCTTGCAGCAGGTTGGGCGAGGAGTAAATGGCTCAGTGTTGTGTAGGCCTACCTGGGGAAATTTACACTATCATGTAAATTCTTGAATTGATGTCTTTGTTAGGTAAGACAGACCAGAAGGAATAACCTAGACTTTCTGAATAAAATTAATTTTTTGGGGGGGGGGGGGAGTTAATTTGATAAAAGCATGAACATTGATGGATTTCATTGTGATTATACTTGCAAAACTTCGACTTTCTAAATAATGAGGGACAATACTATGTTAACCAAATTAAGTATAATTTCTCATTGTAATTCTGAAACCTTTCTGAAATTTAATTTTATTATATAAAACATTTTAATTACATTATTGATTTTCTTGGAAATAAGCCCCAAATCTATATTTTCTGATTAAGTTCCTTAGATTGCATAATCATCACCATCGTTTTTATTTCTTACCTATCCCTGAGATGAAATACAAGGAAGCTTACAATCCTTTAAAGATACCATTGGCTCTCCTTATCTAAAGATTTTGTATCTCGTGTGGATTCAACCATCTATAGTTTGAAAATACTTCAAAAAATCCAAAAAGCAAACTGATGTTTCCATTTTCTATAAGGGACACCGTTTTACTACAGCATTGTATATAGTAGGACTTGAACATCAATGGATTTTGTTATTGATAGGGAATATAGGGACCAAATCCCAGAAGATATGAAAGGCCCATTGCATTATTTATCTAAGAGACTGTTTAATGCCACTCCACCACCAGAGACTGCCATGGTCAGCTCATGAGAATCTTCTCTATGTCCCTGGCCCCAGAGAGGTCCGTTTGGAGTCCACAAGACAGAGATCCTTCTCAATTGTAGCCCCATTCTTGTGGAACTCCCTACCGCCAGACCAAAGAGCCACTCCTGGTCTACATACATTTTTAGGGGCATTTAAGACATGGCTCTTCAGAAGAGCCTATGATTGTTAGGTAACAAGCTGTGACTATGTAACCTGTTTATTTTAATTGTGTAAGTTGTCCAGAGCCCCTTTGGTGGAGGGCGACTCATAAGAAATAAAGTTGAGTTGAGTTATTTTAAAATTCATACTGTACAAAATTGAAATGGAATTTCTGTAAATTAAGCAGTTTAAATGAGGCTTGCATGGCTTTTTAAAAGTCTTATGTTGTGAAGGAAAATATGTGTCTTCTATTTTGGCATTTAGTTGGGTTTATAGCATAGTAAAATAGGATTAAACTCTTTTTTCTATGTATGTGTTAAATAGTCAGCTTCAGCCACAAGTGAATAATTTAGGGGTCAAGAGTGCAATTAAGATATAGTAAATGGGAAGTTTAGCACAGGGGGCAGGGAATAATAGGCTTAGCAAGAATATAATAGCAAATAAGAATGGTGTAAAGCAATGCTGCAAAAAGTGATGATCCTTGAGCTATTGGCTGCCAATTCCTGAAGATGTTTCCAGGAAACAAACAAACAAACATAGCCAATGGGTACATATCTTGTGAAAGATCCTGGAAACACTAAGAAGGAAACAGTAGGTCTGCTGAATCATAGCCTGAGGGTGGTCCCATGGGTGGGTGGGGGTTGGGTGAATAATAGGTTTGTTTAGGTTCAGTTCAGAAAAACCTAAAAATTGGAAAAACCTACTGAATGTGGACTTTTGAAGCAGTTTTGAACCATACAGGAAAAGTGGTAGGGGCAAATCCGAATTTGAACCACTTACCCATTGTTCAGAATTATTCTGTAATGTTCAGATGTCTCTCATGGTTATTTTGATTTTCAGAATCATAAAGCAACTTTGGTAAAGCCTAAACAGTTTTAAAATCTCGTAGTTTTCCTTCTCTGGTGAGTGGCAATGCAAAGAGGGATGAGGTGGGCGTGGCTAAGCACAGCTATTCTTGAAGGCCACGCCCCCAGTGGTAGAGATTGCAAAAAGTCCTGTAGTTTAACAGCAGGACCTTTTGCAATCTCTACCACTGGGGGCGTGGCCTTCAAGAATAGCTGTGCTTAGCCACATCCACCTCATCCCTCTTTGTATCGCCACTCGCCAGGGAAGAGAAACTGCAAAAATTTTAAACTGTTTGTTTAGGCTTTATCAAAGTTGCTTGCCTACTGGTTCTGAAAACCAAAATAACCATGAGAGACATCCGAACATTACAGAATAATTCCACACTGCCTTGCTGCTCATTAGCCAAAATGGTCAATCAGCAGTCTTTGTCTAAATATAAAATAAACTGAATCTACAAAGGTGTCTAAAGAGATGGCAGCAAAGCCTTTCCTTGCAATAAAGATAGTATGTGTCCACTAGGGTTGGGTTTTCGGATGAAGAAATTAAAATAATTCGTATTAGATCCGTTCAAAATGCTAATTTTAAGCTTTACCGCACTTTTCCTGCCAATCCGGAAGTGGACTTTGATTTCCGCACTTAGTGGGCCCAAATTTTCTTTATTTTTGTAATTATTTCGGATACCCCTCTAACAGGAAAATTATCCCCTCCAAAATAGTTTTCCAGACATACTCACAGTCAGATCAGGGCCTTTGCATGGTCGGAGCCTAATTTAACTGAAAGGCCTTCCTCTAGGAAGTGAAAAACCAACCGGAACCATAGAGAACCACTCCTAGAGTGGTTTGGAAGATTGAGAGGAATAAAGCCGTTTAAACCCCCAGGAAATTAGGCTAGATAGAAGGACAGATGAGAAGGGCATAAGAAAGGCTGAGAGAAGGGGAGCAGGGAGTGAAAAGAGCACGGAGAGGAGAAGGAAAAGCACTAGAGAAGCAGGCTTTGACCAGAGGTGGGCAACTATTTTATAATAATATTAATAATAATATATTTATTAATTATATTTCCCTGCAAGGACACTCAGGCCTTTTATAATATTAATAATAATAATATTAATAATAATAATATTCCCTGCAAGGAAACCCAGGCCTTTTATAATAATAATAATAATAATATATTAATTCATTATATTTCCCTGCAAGGACACCCAGGCCTTTTATTATTATAATAATAATAATATATTAATTAATTATATTTCCCTGCAAGAACACCCAGGCCTTTTATAATAATAATAATAATATATTAATTAATTATATTTCCCTGCAAGAACACCCAGGCCTTTTATAATAATAATAATATTAATAATAATATATTAATTCATTATATTTCCCTGCAAGGACACCCAGGCCTTTTATTATAATAATAATATATTAATTCATTATATTTCCCTCCAAGCAGGACCAGGCATTTTATAATAATAATAATAACAATAATTCATTATATTTCCCTCCAAGCAGGCCCAGGCATTTTATATAATAATAATAATAATAATAGGTCCCAGTGAATTGCACTCCAGAGAAGAAGGGAAATGTTGCCCCTTGATTTGCCTGTGCTTAAAACAGTGTCAGTCCTGTTTCCCTGCTTTGGACAATTTAGAACTAATTACAAAATTTTGTAAGTAATAACATATCAAATAAGAATTTTTTTGAATTTTTTTTGTAAGTCATTACATTAAGCATAAAAAAATCCCCCCCATTGGTTTTTAGAACCGCAATTTTTGGGTTCTAAACCAACCCTTGAGTCCACAACAAAAGGGAGCCTCCATGACTCTCCACACCTTCCTTTTCAGCATAACATGTATCTTGGCTCCCCTTGCCCTGCCTCTCGCTCTTTGCCATTATTTGCCACAAATTTTTTTGCCATTTTTCCGTGGCAGGGATTGAACCCACATACTTCTGCTTATGAGGCCGGCATGCTCTCCCTGAGCCATGATAGCCCTATAGTAAAACCAAGTCAGAATTTATACTTCAGTGGGAAGCCAGTTCTTCTTTTTCCTGTAGTGGTGTCATTCTAGCCCTGATTCTCCCAAAACTTGAAGACATTCCTTTCTTCATCCATTCCTTTAGAGTCCCCTAGGATTGCTGAACCGAGGAGTCTGGCTTGCTAAGGTACTTTGGGAAGCTACATCTCTCATGTATATAAAATTACCTCAAAAGCTTCACATGTCTTCTGTTGTCTCATTGTCTTGTGCTCCTGAGACCCCATCCCCTCCCCTTTGGTGGGAAACTGTGTTCTTGATCCCAAAGAAGGGGGTCAGTCTAGATTACCCTTGATGGGGTCTGCTCTGTATATGATTCCTGTTCTCCCCCAAATTAACACAGTTTGTGCCACACATAGTTTCTGGAGTAGAACAACTACTTTTAAAGTAACGACCACACGAAGAAACAGGAAAAACACTTTCAAATTTCAAACCAGGAACATATTTCCATTATTATCTATATATATAAAAATGTAACATCCGTTATTATAAGCATATAGGCAACAAAACCACACTAGGCAGACACACAAAAATAGCCCACATACACTGACACCTCTACTCGCTATGTTTGCAGCTAAAAAAATCCCCAAAATTAAAGACAACACACTAAAATGAAAAAAAAAACATTTGGGACTACAATTCCCATAACCCCCTGTGCCAGACAACAAAATGATGCCTACGCTCCTCTCCTCCCCCTCCCAAACTGAAAAAAACACCAACCACACGCAGCTTCTAAACTCCCCCCTCCCAAACTAAACAAAAAAAACCCTAACGGCTCCAATAAGCGGCGCGCTATTGCCAGCCCCAAGACAGGGCAAGTCTCACGCCAAACGTTCTCCCAAGGCACGCACAAAACCTTCTTTCAAAGTCACACTCCCTCACGCACACACCTCCGTGTAAAACCATCTCCCAAAGCCCGCACACAACAGTAACTTCTCCCCTCCCCCCCCAAACAAAGACACCACACAAACCGCCAGTTAACCGCCAGTTGCCCTATAAGGGGCGGCTTGGCATGAGTGGGCCCCTAGGCCTCTCTACCTTCCTTCCTTTCCCAGGGCCCAAAAGGCCCATGCCTGCCCTGGGGAAGCAGCAGGCCCTGGCTACTCTTCTCCTACCCCTCGTCCCCCTCCTTTTCGGAGAGAAGATAGAGACAGATTGGCACAATGGGGGAGGCGGCCCTAAAAGCGCCACCTCAGGAGGTCAACCCTCACTCCTGGCACTGGGGGAAGTTGATTCAGGGATGCCTCCCATGTGGGCTCCAACCCCTGCTCCTCATCTTCATTTCCATCTCGGCAACCCTTGCAGCAGTTCAAGGGCATGCAAATGTGAATAGATTAATAGGTACCATGGGGTAGTGACAGCGCTCCATGCAGCCACGCTGGTCGCATGATCTTGGAGATGGCTATGGAACGCCGGCTCCTTGACCCTCTCTGACAGCCAAGGACTCTTCCGATACCGGGAGTGCGGCTCCCATGCTCTAAGCCTTTTTAGCAGGCCTTGCACCCGCTCTTGCGCTCCTGGAGGCTTTCACAAGACACAAAGCAGAAGGAAAGAGGTGAAGAGGAGCAGCAGGAGAACGGGCACGAAGGAAGGACAGATGACAGAATGGGGGTACAAAAAAGGAAAGTGGGGAGGGAAGGAAGAATAGGAAAGTAGGAAGGAAAGACAAGAAGGAGAAGGGACACGAAGGAAGGAGAGAAGAAAAGGAGGGAGGGACACAGGGAAAGAATGAACGATGGACAGTGGAGAGAAAGGAGAGAGAGGGGAGGAGGGAAGGAAAGAAAGAAAGAAAAAGGAAAGACTGGAAAGAGGTAAACAAGGCATGAAGCATGCACACATATATTCCATACCACCACACAAACCCCCAACACTCATTTCTCAGACAGGGACCCTCCCCCTCTCCCGCTGCCTCTCCTTCCTGCATGGAAACACCCATTGGCCCACAGTCCATTACTGCCGAACATACACACACGTGTATACACACACAAATACACAAACACACACATATATACATACAAAAACACACATATATACACATGCACACAATATATAAACACACATATACATAACGACATGCACACATACACACATATAAACATGCACATAAATATACACATGCACACATACATACACATATCTGCACTTACCCACATGTACACATATACATGCGAATACATATACACAAACACACATATATACACATATCTATATCTATAAATTTGCTCAGTCCGTTTAATGTCGTATATAGACAAAGAAACTATGGCTCGCAGAAACACCAAACTTTACAACCGACTGGACCATTACACTGGCTACAGACAACGCTAAAAAAAACCGGACCTACATACCTCCCAACACCCCAAAAAACAATCCCCCAAAAATGGCAACTGGACTCCCACCCGGCCTCTCCGCTGCCAGCGACGTTTAGAACGTTCGCACATGCAGCCAGGCGCAACAGCCCGATTAGGAAGGAAAGCAGGAAGGGTGCTGTGTTGCCTCTCTCTCCCTCCCCCCCTCCCTCTTGCCGCCCCGGTGGGGCCCATGCTGGCTGAGAGGAACCGCCGGACCTTGGCCTTCCGCAGCGGAGGGGGTCGTCCTTCTCCTCGGCGGCGGCGGCGAAAAATGGCTGCAAGGCGAGATCTTCCTGTCCGGAAAGGAGCTGGCGCAGGACGGGGGCTCGCTCAGCGACATAAGGGAAGCTGCAGCAGCAGCGGTGGGCACGCCAACGGGGAAGAGGCTGAGCCAGGCGACGAGCTGCCGGCTTCCCGCTCCCCTCCCGCCCCCAGTCGCTCCTCCAGAACCGAGAAAGAGGGAGAGAGAGAGAGAGAGAGAGAGAAAGAAAGAAGTGAGGAAAGAAAGAGAGAGAGAGAAAGAGAAGGAAGAAACAAACAAACCAACACTTTCAGGGCCTGAACTTCACCCGGCCGCGAGGCAGAGCAACCAACCCGCTTTCCAGGGAGGGGGGGGGGAAGGAGAGGGAAAAACCGGCTGGGCGCATACGCGGTGAAGTTGCCGGCTCCCAGCCGGACAGCAAGAGAAGAGAAACAGCCGGCAAAGGCGCTCTTCCTCCTCCTCCTCCTCCTCCGGAGGCAGGCAGGCAGCCAGCGAGAGCGCTGGGACCGCATGGGGCCGGCTAAGGAGGATCCCACGGCCGGGAGGAGTTGTCCAGGAGCCCTGCCTGCTGCCCCATCTCCCAGAGGATTGCTCGGTGGGTGAGGCTTGCCCCGAGTGGGTGGGAGGGGGTTAGGCCAAGGCAGGGCCGCCCTGGACGCTTGGCTGGAGCACACGGGTCCTTCCTGCCAGCCTTTTGCCTTTGCCTTCTGGCTTCACTCAACCTGGGGCTGAGAGAGCGTGACTTCCCCAAGGTCAGCCACACCTTTCTCCTCTTTGAGATCCACACTGCATCCAGGCCCTTGGCTCCTATTAATGCAGTCTGAAATGGGATTGGCTTTTTTAGCTGGTGCATCACAACATTGGCTCATGTTGCGCTTCTTACAAATAATAATCATATCACTGTAAATAATACTATATTATTATAAATAATGCTAGACTAGAGAGAGACAGAGAAAGAGAGAGAGACAGAGAGAGAGAGAGAGGAAAGAGAGAACGAGGGAGAGAGAGAGAAAGAGAGAGAGGATAGAGAGATAGAGAGAGGAAAGAGAGAGAGGATAGATAGAGAGAGAGAAAGAGAGGGAGAGAAAGAGGGAGAGACAGAGAGAGAGACGGACAGAGAGAGAGACAGAGAGAGAGACAGAGAAAGAGAGAGAGACAGAGAGAGAGAGAGAGAGGAAAGAGAGAACGAGGGAGAGAGAGAGAAAGAGAGAGAGGATAGAGAGATAGAGAGAGGAAAGAGAGAGAGAGGATAGATAGAGAGAGGGAGAGAAAGAGAGGGGGAGAAGAGGGAGAGAGACAGAGAGAGAAAGAGAGAGAGAGAGACAGAGAGAGAGAGACAGAAAGAAAGAGAGAGAGAGAGAAAGAGAGAACGAGGGAGAGAGAGAAAGAGAGAGAGGATAGAGAGATAGAGAGAGGAAAGAGAGAGAGGATAGATAGAGAGAGAGAAAGAGAGGGAGAGAAAGAGGGAGAGACAGAGAGAGAGAGAGACAGAGAGAGAGACAGAGAGAGAGACAGAGAAAGAGAGAGAGACAGAGAGAGAGAGAGAGAGGAAAGAGAGAACGAGGGAGAGAGAGAGAGAGAGAGAGATAGAGAGATAGAGAGAGGAAAGAGAGAGGGAGAGAAAGAGAGAGAGAAAGAGAGAGAGAGAAAGAGAGAGAGACAGAGAGAGAGAGAGAGAGAGAGAGAGAGAGAGAGAGACAGAGAGAGAGAGAGACAGAGAGAGAAAGAGAGAGAGAGACAGAGAGAGAAAGAGAACACACACACACATATACATAAAGACATGCACAACATGAATGGATGGAAGGAAGGGAGAAAAGACAGGAAATATAGGACAAAGGATGGATGGGAGGAAGGAAGGAGGGGAGAAAACAGCAAGAAAATAGTAAGGTTAGCAGGAAGGATGGGAAGGGGAAAGGAAAGAAAGGATGGAGGGAAGGAAGGAGGGGAGAAGAAAGGAACACATACACACATATACACATGCACAGAAATATACAAATATACACATAAACACATACATACACACATACACGCATATACATATACAAACACACATATACATAAGAACACACACATATGCACACACACACATATGTACACATAGACACAGATCCATATATATACATACATACACACAAAAAACACATATATACAGACTGGCCCACAGGAAAGATAAAAAGCCACAGCAAAGCGTGGCCGGGTCAGCTAGTACACAACTATATACACCTACATGCACATACAAAACACATATATACAGACTGGCCCACATGGAAAGAGGAGAAGAAGGAAGAGGAGATAAAAGGAATTAAAAAGTGAAAACAGGAAGGAAACAGGGAGGGAACAACAAAAGGAAGAAACAAATCCCAAATCATCCTGAGCAAACTACTAAAGGACTCTTAATGTTATCAACAAGAGGCAAAATGGCCATCTGTCAAGAGTCCTTTGATTGTAGTTTCCCACCATGTGGGTAGAAGAGGTTAGCCACAGACTATGGCACAGCAATACGTGCACGGGTACAGCTAGTTTTTTTAAAAAAAAAATGCCTGGCAGGGGAGGGGGATCAAACCCACAGACTTCTGCTTGTGAGGCCAGCACACTCTCCCTGAGCTATGGCTGACCTATAGGAAATTTCCATTCAGAACTTGTATTTAGGAGTGGGAAGGTGGGTCAGTTTATGAAAATGAAGCAGCAAATTGGGGAGTTATGGAACTCCGGATTGGCAAATGACCTCTTACCAACAGGTGCGCGGACGTGCGGGCAGCAGGGATGAGGAAACACGCAACAACTTCACTGCTCGTGTGAAATCAAAGAGATTTATTGATAACACCAGCTGGTGGGGTTGCCAAACAGAACAAGCTGTTAATCAGGGGCAAACGGCCCCGGTCACTCTCAGTACAAAGCATATATCCCCCATGGCGGCATCTCGGAAAAGCCCGCCCTCCTTCATGGATTTTACACAATCATAATTGGCTGGTGTTACATGGCATTTCATTAATCCAATAAAACATTACATTTTCATTAGCATCACATCTCAAAACCCCACCTATGTGTTAGAACAATGGACATTTCTAAGTTAGTTCTTTCTCACAGTACATATCAGTGGCTGGGACGCTCATGTACCCGATTAGCAACATTTCACTTTCTGCCTTTCCTTGCCAGCAACGGATGGGGCAGAATCCCTCTGTACATGCGCAGTTCTTCTCCCTTTGGCACTAACGTCACCAAATAGCACATCCTGTACTGTTAGACCAATCTAAGCCTACGTTATCTCACGCTAGGCACGGGGTGTATTTTAACAAGTCACAGCATTGATTAGAAGCACCAATCACAGTGTTACATTCACGGAGCAAGTGCCTGCCTGATTCTTGGCACAGAAACCCACTTTTCAAAGCTCTACACGTGTGCAGCATCACTCTCTGACCTTTCTCCTCCACAGAAAGTACCAAAACTGCTTTATTCCAGAATTTTTCTTTTTTGTGGGTAACTCATCGCAAGGAGTTACCTACACACACGTCTGGAACCCCTCAAGAGGACCAATTCACTCTCCAATCTCTCTTGACCACAGTTTCTTCAGTCTTGACGGCATGCACACCTTTCACTGCATCTATGGATTTCTGCATTGCACAAGCACAACATTTCAGCAAAATTGGTAGGCAGCACATTATGATTAGCACAGAACATATTACCACTATGATTATCATCACAAGTGAACGTAGCCAATGCAAATTCGGTAGCCAGCTTAACAAAGAGCTCCAAAAATCACTTGGGGCTGAGTAAGTCTTCTGTACTTCTCTAGCAACACCCTGAATCTTGACCAGGTCAAGTTCAATGTCACCAGTCTTGTTGATGAAATGACAACAGGTTGTGTTTAACCACACACAGAGCCCACCTTCCTTTGATAGAAGGTAGTCCAAAGCTAGCTTTTGCTGCATCGCCATTCTTGCCAAAGAATTCACCTCTATCTGCAAAGATGACATTCCTTCAAACGTATCATTGGCCAAAGATTCCAAGCCAAATGATAAGATACGCAGCTGTCTTATAGTCCAAGCTACACCCAACCTGGGTGAGACAATTGCTATGAACCTCTGGCTCTCACTCAGAAAAGTCTTGTTCGGGTCATAACCATAGCGTTTCACTCCAGCAAATGAACGCTTCTGGATATGTAAATGCAAATTAGTGACAGGTGTCTCCTTGGGGAGCACTCTCAAACCCCCAGGCTGCAAGGTGCCAAGGGTACACACTCCACTCCAAGCCATAGGAAGCACTGACATTGCCCACTGTCCACAAATCCACACAACACCAGTGGGAAGCCCAGTAGCACGGAATCCGGTGCGTCTGGCTGGCAAATTCTGGACCAAGTTCACTATGGCATTCTCATGATGGTTTCCAAACAAAATCTGAGTGCAATTTGACTTCTCCCATCCCCAAGTCCAAACACCTCTTGTCCTCTGGCCACAACGTGCCCTATATCTGCTATGCACAGTAATCGTGTGATTACATGCAGGATAAGAGCCTAGCTCAATCCAATTGAAAAGTTCATACATGCCAAGTCTCTGATCACCTATTTCATATAACCTCCCATCATTCTCCCATTTAAAGCACAGCGCTGCTTCTAAGACAGGAGAACGGTGCGTTATCATGAACTGAGCCTTATCTACATCCCTTCCCAAGCGTTCCTGCTTACATTTAATGTCATTCCACCCTTTCAGGGTCAATACTGCACTTGGGACAATCGGCCAACCTTGTTTATGACTAGAAGGTCCATGGCTGCAAATCCAGCAGGATTTCAAACCCAGTTCATGTGACATGTTAGTTACCAATCTATGAAACATATTTTGTTCCCACCCTCCATGTGTCCCAGTAATGTACAATGTCAATATCAGAGCCATATACCCAAAAATGGTCCTTACTCCCACGGGGCGCTTACTCCTGTAACGCTGTCCCATTAGGATGCTAAGCCACCACCTCAGTGAGAGTGCTTTTGGCTCTGTCCATCTTTCTTGCGTTGGACCACTATTACCAGGATTGGGAGCGATGGTTTCAGACGACTCTTCTGTGGCCTTCTTCTTCTTTTTGCCCCCTAAATAGGGCTTTGCTGGGTATTTGTAATCCTCATTTTTAGTGGATTGTCTGGATCCACGGAAGATTCCAAAACAACCGGTGCCCTCTTCACACGCGTGTAGTGGACCCACGGACGAATCCCTCGACCTTTACCGCCGTTGGTGTGCTCAGCAGCACGGTGAATGGACCTCTCCATCGGGGCAGCAAAGGGCGCACTTTCCACTCCTTAATCAGGACGGATTCACCAACTGAAAAAGAATGCAAAGAGGTAGTAGGGAGAGGTGGGTGCAAATCTGCTGTATACTGGCTAAGTTTCTCTAGCTGTCTCCCTAACATCTGCACATCTTGCAAAGTTTGCTGGTGCCCCAGCACATGACTGTCAGAAGATAGTCCACACATAGTCTTTAAGTTCAATGGAGGCCTGCCATACAAACGTTCAAAAGGTGACAGGCCTGTCTTCTTGTGGGGCGTGCACCTGACCCTCAGGAGGGCCAGAGGTAACGCCAACCTCCAGTTTAACCTAGTCTCTTGGCAAATCTTTGCTAAACAGTTCTTTAACGTTCTGTTGGCTCTTTCTGCCCTGGCAGAAGATTGCGGGTGGTACGCACAGTGAAGACGCCACGTGATACCTAATAGTTTACACAGTCCCTGTACCACGTGGTGCACGTACGCTGGCCCGTTATCTGAGCCTATCTGTAAAGGCATGCCGAATCTAGGAATAATGTCTTTCATGAGGCCTTTTACTACCTCAGCTGATTTCTCTGTACGTGTAGGAAAAGCTTCAATCCAACCAGTGTAAGAATCACAAAAAGCAACAAATAACGGAAGCCTCCACTCATTGGCATTTCTGTAAAGTCTGTCACCAACACTTCAAAGGGCCAATTCCCTTGATACTGTATCCCAGGCGCTTTCAAAGGCCCTTCTCTTGGGTTATTCTTTGCACATGTCCAGCATCTCTGCGCAGCCAAGGCCGTCAAGCTGTGCAGGCTATTGATGAACATCTGCCTCTCCAGGAGCGCTGCCAGGGCGCTTTTCCCTAGGTGTGTGCTCTCATGGTAAAACTGTACTATGTGCCACGCTTTTGTCTTAGGGACAAATACGCGGTGGTCTGGCATTTTGATGAAGCTATCTTCCCATTCTCCACCCTCACTCAAAGCCCATTCCTCCTCCTGCCTAGTGTAATTGCATTTCTCCACTTTGGGGCCTGAGTCAGTGAGATTTAACATTACAGGTGTGTGCTTCTGCGTAGCTACTTCTTTGGCAGTCAGATCCGCTAGCCTATTCCCCTGAACCACCGGGTCATTACCTTTTTGATGTGATTTACAGTGCATCAAAGCCACTTTACTAGGGAGCCAAACAGCGTCTAACAAAGCTAACATCGCATCTGCATATTTGACCGCCTTTCCAGCAGAAGTCAAAAAGCCTCTTTCCCTCCACAATGCCCCATGGCAATGTAGCGTTAAAAACGCAAAACGAGAATCCGTATAGATATTAACCCTTTGCCCTTCGGCAAGTTTCAAAGCACGAGTTAATGCAATTAGCTCAGCTAGTTGAGCCGAAGTCCCAGGGGGCAATGGTTCCGCCTCGAGAACCCCATCCTCCCAGGTAACAACAGCATAGCCAGCATAACGCACTCCCTCTCTTATGAAACTACTTCCATCAGTGTAAAGGGTTAAATCTACCAGTTCCCAAGGGAAATCACGCAAATCGGGCCTACTGGAATAAACCAAGTCCATTGTCTCGATGCAGTTATGTTGTGAGAGCTCTGTAGGGCTGGGTAAAAGTGTTGCGGGATTTAACATGGGGCACATCTCCAAGGTAACGAGGGGGTTATTGCACAACACCCCTTCATACTTAGTCAGTCTCTCATTTGTCAGCCAGCGTGGCCCTTTTGAATCTAGCAATGCTTTGACATGATGTGGGACCCTCACGGTCAAAGATCTCCCTAGGGTGAGCTTGGTGGCTTCTCTGATTAAATCCACCGCAGCTGCAACAGCCCTCAAACAAGGGGGAAGTCCCCTGGCTACTGTGTCTAACTGCTTTGACAGATAAGCTACAGGGCGTTGCCATGTACCTAAACTCTGTGAAAGAACCCCTATCGCAGTCCCATCTCTCTCTGCAGCAAAGAGATAGAACGGTTTATCTAAATCTGGCAGCCCCAGCGCGGGCGGCGAGATAACAGCTTCTTTCAGCATTCGGAAAGCTTGGTCACAATCTTCTGTCCACTCAAAAGGATCCTGATTACTTCCTTTGGTGGCCTGGTACAATGGCTTTGCAATGACAGCATAATTAGGAATCCAATGTCTTACATAAGAGGTGGTTCCTAGGAACTCTCTTGTCTGTCTTCTATCTTTGGGAGTTGGGATAGCACAGATGACTTCCTTTCTCTCAACTTCCAACACTTTGCTTCCTTGAGTCAAGCCAAAGCCTAGATATTTGACTTTCTTTTGACACAACTGTGCTTTCTTTTTGGACACTTTGTACCCTTTCTCTTCCAACACTTTCAACAGTTCTAGAGTGTAATGTTCACACCCTTCCTTAGTCTTTGTACTGACCAACAGGTCGTCTACATATTGAAGCCACACACCTTCAGTCTCTGGAATTTCAAAATCTGACAAGTCTTTAGCTAAAGCCTGACCAAAGATGGTCGGTGAAGAATGATAACCTTGAGGCAATCTGGCCCATGTCGCCTGACGTCTTTGTCCTCCCTTTGGGGTCTCCCATTGGAAGGCAAAGATGGGCTGTGAAATAGGAGCTAGCCTAATGCAGAAGAAAGCATCACGTAAATCTAATACAGAGAACCAGGCAGCTGTACTTGGAATTAGACTCATCATTATATATGGATTTGGAACAACAGGGGTTAATGACACTGTAGCTTGATTGACAGCTCTAAGATCCTGAACAATGCGAAACCTCCCATCTGGCTTACGAACAGGGAGGAGGGGCGAATTCCAAGCTGATTCACAATAGACAATGATCCCATGACGTAACAATCTTTGTAACTCTTCTTGAATTCCTTCCACAGCATCTCTACTGATAGGGTACTGGGCCTTTCTCACGGGAAGCTGACCAGTTCTTATCTCTATCACCACAGGGGCAACATTTTTCGCCATTCCTGGTTCGTTATCTTCCGCCCAAACCCTGGGAGTCTTTTCCCAACACCAAAGTATCTCTTTCTTCCTAACTTGTTGCACTCTAAACAATCTGTATTCTTCTTGCCCTGGGACTGTGAGTTCCAGCTGGCCTGATTCCAAAAACTCCAATCTTGCCCTTATCTTCGCCAAGATGTCTCTTCCCAGCAGGGGGATAGGACAATCTGGGACATACAGTAATCTATGTATCACCTCTCTGCCCGCAATGTTGCATCTTCTCTGCTGTAACAATGGACACTTCTGTGGCTTTCCTGATACTCCAACAACCTTGATATGTTGACCACTAAGGGGTGCTAATTTTTTGTTCACTACAGATTTGTCCGCTCCGGTATCTACTAGGAACTTTACACGCTGACCTTCCACATCCACGGCAACCAAAGGCTCCTCTGGGTCAAGCAGCAGAAAAGCCCTGCCAATATTTCAACATTCATCTTCCCACTCAGCTTCCTCCTCTTCTTCCTGCATAGCAGCAGCCACAACAGCCTTCTCATAAGGCCTATAACTTCCTCTGCCTCTTCCTTTTCCTCTTCCTGACCCTCTAGCTGGCATTTTGACTCTCTTTGCACTTGCATCACTTTCCTCTGACATTTCTTCTACACAGTCTTTTCGCCAGTGGCCTTCTTTTTTACAACGAGCGCACTGATTTCGACCCAATTTAAACTGTCCACCAACATTTCCTCTTCCTGACCCTCTGCCACGACTATTTCCTCTTCCTCTTCCTGACCTTTCATCCAACATGTTCACTAAAACTCTGTATCCCTCTCTTTTGTCTAACACACATTTCAAAGGGGTCTCTTTCTCCTGCTTTGATCCCGCACTACCCATCTCTCTGGCCACAGATCAAAGATCACTTCAGTGCTCTCCCCCAACCCCAATGTGTGTTCCCTCAGTGTTAGTGCTTGAAAAATCTATACTTGCCGATTCTAGCGGACTTCAGGACGTCTCCCTCCGTCACCTCACGATTGCGTCGGATTGCTCTCTAGGTGCCACGGACTGCCGCCACCCCCGACTTTCTCTGTGCGCTTTCAGCAACCGGATTGCTGGCTAAGCACCTGGGAAGGTGCCCCCGGTATCTGCTGGCCGGATCTCTCAAGAGGCGGCTCTCACAAGCTGCCTCCCTCCGGGCTTTCTCTGTTCTCTGGGTTCACCGGCAGTCGCGTCAGTTGCGGTCTCTCGTGTCAGCAGGCGTTGGTTTGGGGCGAGCCAGGCAAGCCGGTCTTGTGTACCAGGCGCCTGTCTCAGCTCTCCTGGGTCGCCTCACCTCCCCGCTCGGGAGCGAGATCCGTCTAGGTAACTAGATTGCGTCGTCCTCACCACAGACCCGTCTAATTAGCCTTTTGGAATCACGTCGGGGTCACCAAAGAGATGAAGCAGCAAATTGGGGAGTTATGGAACTCCGGATTGGCAAATGACCTCTTACCAACAGGCGCGCAGACGTGCGGGCAGCAGGGATGAGGAAACACGCAACAACTTCACTGCTCGTGTGAAATCAAAGAGATTTATTGATAACACCAGCTGGTGGGGTTGCCAAACAGAACAAGCTGTAATCAGGGGCAAACGGCCCCGGTCACTCTCAGTACAAAGCATATATACCCCCATGGCGGCATCTCGGAAAAACCCGCCCTCCTTCATGGGTTTTACACAATCATAAATGGCTGGTGTTACATGGCATTTCATTAATCCAATAAAACATTACATTTCCATTAGCATCACATCTCAAAACCCCACCTATGTATTAGAACAATGGACATTTCTAAGTTAGTTCTTTCTCACAGTACATATCAGTGGCTGGGACGCTCATGTACCCGATTAGCAACATTTCACTTTCTGCCTTTCCTTGCCAGCAACGGATGGGGCAGATTCCCTCTGTACATGCACAGTTCTTCTCCCTTTGGCACTAACGTCACCAAATAGCACACCCTGTACTGTTAGACCAATCTAAGCCTACGTTATCTCACGCTAGGCACGGGGTGTCTTTTAACAAGTCACAGCATTGATTAGAAGCACCAATCATAGTGTTACATTCACGGAGCAAGTGCCTGCCTGATTCTTGGCACAGAAACCCACTTTTCAAAGCTCTACACGTGTGCAGCATCACTCTCTGACCTTTCTCCTCCACAGAAAGTACCAAAACTGCTTTATTCTACCACTGTAGCAAGTTTCATCATGATTGGTCTAAAAATGAGGGAGAGGCAATCCCCTGAAGTTTCCCCAGTGCCAGTGCTGTTTCTTTCCTACTACGCATGCATGTCTGCCATTACTGAAGCGATTTGAAAGTCTCGGAAGATTTGAAGTTTTGAGCTTTTTTTCTGTTAAACTCGGAATTGACTTTAGATCCAAACCACCAGCATCCCCTACATCCGAAATGGGTTTTGAACCATTTTTAGGGGGATCAAACAAGCCTAATGAATAACTTACCAGGCTGCCATTAGGCCTTGGAGCAGATTTCCTCAAATGTATCAAGTACATGCAAGGAGGCCAGAAGAAGGGTGCCCCCCCCCCCGAGGACTGTTCCCAAATGGACCATGGGGCCTACCAGCTGCGCTGCACCCGCAAAGGAGAGAAGAGTGCTGAGTGGAGTTCGGGGGAGAAGCATCTGCGCTAGCATTCTTTATAATCACAGTGAATAACTATATGGAGGACTAGAGCCCTACCTTTGGCAGCAAAGCTAGCAGAGTTCGCGCCGTGGCCGCTGTCAGCAGAGTAATAGTTTTTGTGATTCCATATGAAACTTATAAACCAAGTTTCATAAGCAGCAGAGAACTGGAAACACATCAGAGCTAGCTTAGCTCAATCATTGCATCAATGAGTTCAGGAAAGTTAATCAGAGTCCAAAAAAATAAAAGCATTTAAGCTTTATTTAAAACTAGCTTGGGGACCCGGCGCTGCCCGGGTTATTTGAGAAAGGCATTGTGTGCCAAGGTTGGTCTTTATCAGTTGTTTATGTGGCTCGCAGTGGTCTCAGGAAGTTCACTTCACTAAGGCACTGCAAGTCCCATCATCCATGGCCCATGCTCCTCCAAACTGCACCAGGATGAAGAGTTTACCGTGGAGCAGGGGTGCTCACACTTTTTCAGCATGCGAGCTACTCTTAAAGCAACCAAGTCCAAAAGATCTACCTGCCCCCGCCGCCGCGCGCTTCCGTGCGCTCCCGCCGTTGCGCGCTCTTGCCACTGCACGAGCTCCTGCTGCTGTTTTCCACACGCGCAGCGTTTCTTCCACCTGCGGGGCATTGCAGGAAGGAGAAAGCACGAGGTGGGGCATCCAGAGGGAGCACTCCGCCCTGCCTGTCTTGCTGGCAACGGAGGCTGCAGAGCTGCTTCTGGATAAGGGAGAGGCAGGGCGCTCCGTCCAGAGGTCCCGCCTCGTGCTTCCTTCTTCCTGCAATGCCCCGCAGGCGAAAGAAGCACTGGGGGAACAGAAGCCAGCAGCAGGAGCGCGCGTGCGTGCAGAGTGTGCGCGGGCATGGCAGGAGCGCCCATCTGGCTGGTGAGGCCCGAAGATCACCTGGAAGAGGGCCGAAGATCTACTAGTCGCTCCCAAGCTACCTAATGAGCACCCCTGCCATGGAGGCTCTGTGTGTGAAGTTTGTTCTTGATCAGTCATTGGATGAGGATGGCAGCAATATCGGGAAGTGAGTGGAGGTACTTCAAGTCCCATCATCCATGGTCCACCCTCTCGCAAACTGCAGTAGAATGTAGAGTGGGTCATGGGGGCTCTCTATGCCAAGTATGGTCTTTATCGGTCATTGTTGGGGGCTGCAGCGGTCTTGGGGAATGAGTAGAGGTACTTGAAGTCCCATCATACATGGTCCGCCCTCCTCTAAACTGCAGTAGAATGGAGTGTGGGTCATGGGGGCACTGTGTACAAAGCTTAGTCTTTATCGGTCTTTGTTCAGGGCCGCAGTGATCTGTGTGGAATGAAGAGTTTGAAAGTACTACGAATCCCATAATCTGTGGAGGTACTTCAAATCCCATCGTCCATGGTCCGCCCTCCTTCAAATTGCAGTAGAATGTAGCGTGGGTCATAGTAAAGCAGTTTTGGTACTTTCTGTGGAGGAGAAAGGTCAGAGAGTGATGCTGCACACGTGTAGAGCTTTGAAAAGTGGGTTTCTGTGCCAAGAATCAGGCAGGCACTTGCTCCGTGAATGTAACACTGTGATTGGTGCTTCTAATCAATGCTGTGACTTGTTAAAATACACCCCGTGCCTAGCGTGAGATAACGTAGGCTTAGATTGGTCTAACAGTACAGGGTGTGCTATTTGGTGACGTTAGTGCCAAAGGGAGAAGAACTGCGCATGTACAGAGGGATTCTGCCCCATCCTTTGCTGGCAAGGAAAGGCAGAAAGTGAAATGTTGCTATTTGAGAACATGAGCGTCCCAGGCCACTGATATGTACTGTGAGAAAGAACTAACTTAGAAATGTTCATTGTTCTAACACATAGGAGGGTTTTGAGATGTGATGCTAATGGAAATGTAATGTTTTATTGATTAATGAAATGCCATGTAACACCAGCCAATTATGATTGTGTAAAATCCATGAAGGAGGGCGGGCTTTTTGGAGATGCCGCCATGGGGGTATATATGCTTTGTACTGAGATTGACCGGGGCCGTTTGCCCCTGATTAACAGCTTGTTCTGTTTGGCAACCCCACCAGCTGGTGTTATCAATAAACCTCTTTGATTTCACACGAGCAGTGAAGTTGTTGCGTGTTTCCTCACCCCTGCTGCCCGCACGTCTGCGCGCCTGTTTGGTAAGAAGTTAATTGCCAATCTGGAGTTCCATAACTCCCTAATTTGCTGCTTCAATAGAGGCTCTGTGTGCCAAGGTTGGTTACTGTTAATTGAGGCCATACACAATAACTCATTAACTGAGGCCTAGTCATGAAAATCAAGTTAATGAAGCCTTACTGTCAATTTTGGGCCTAGTCTGTGAGGCCTTTTCTTTTCCCCCTCTCTGCCTTGGAGTCCCAGGGTTAGGAAGAAAAGCAAATTAACAATAAAATGAAATAAAGTAACAGCCTCCCTGAAACCTTTATGTGATTGTGTTTTTGTAGATATGTTTTAGATCACAATTCATGCAAGCTATGCTTAGGTTTAATATATCAGAACAAATATCTAAACATAAACTAGGTTATACTTCTTGAAAATATATGAGGTTCCATGATGAATGAGCAGACATTCCTTGAAAGATTAAATGTAAAGGTTTTCCCCTGACATTAAGTCCAGTTGTGTCCAACTCTGGGTGGTGGTGTTCATCTCAATTTCTAAACCAAAGAGCCGGCATTGTCTATAGACTTCTCCAAGGTCATGTGGCCAGCATGACTGCATGGAGCATCGTTACCTTCCCACCGGAGCGGTACCTATTGATCTACTCACATTTGCATTTTTTAAAACTGCTAGGTTGGCAGAAGCTGAGGCTGACAGCGGAAGCTCACAGCGGAAGCTCCCTGAATTCGAACCTGTGACCTTTTGGTCAACAAGGTTGGCAGCTCAGTGCTTTAAAATGGAGTCAAAAAGTTCTATGTAAATGGAAAGCATGAACATTATTCTATGTAAGTATACTTTTTTTTTCTACACAGGCAGTCTAGTCCAGTAATGCAAACTATAAAGATAATTTAAGAGCCCCTTATATTCTGATCTTCTATTTACACAGATATGTTTAGAGCTTTACACGGAGCAAAATAGCTCTGACACCAAAATAAAGATGTACTTATTAATGCGAAACCATGAGTGAAGTGACACTGGAAAATGGCATTAAAATGTTTTCAGTGCTCATGAAGGAACATAATGATGCTGTACAGTGAGACTCCAATATCCTTTGATTCAGAATGTTTATCCTTCCACTGTTATTACTATCTATAATCTCAGTCAGTACAATCGTGGTTACTTCCATTCTTGAAGGACACCCGCATGATTTATTGGCTGTCACATTTACTAAAAATGAACACAGAGATAAGGCAGGTTGTCCAAGTCATCTATATTGTCAAAAGGCCATATTCATCCTTATCCAAGGTCAAGTTAGGCTGTTATGCAAAAAAGGACATTGATAAACAAAGGCAATTATGGCCTGTATAATAAAAAGCTGAACAGCAGAACAAGCCAAGGATCCCACCAGCAATTCATTTTTCTTTGGCAGGTAGGAGAAAAAAGTTCAAAAGTAGGTCTGGTAGGCAAAATTCAACCCTGGTGAAGATTAGCAGAGCTCTCATTGAAGAACATGTTGCTTGCCATCAGCAGTCAGCATTCAACCCCCTGGGTTTATATTCTGAACAATCAAACCTGTTCACCCTTTCCAACAAAAAATGAAAAACCAAACTGTTGTGTATTCAAAATTTACACGTGAAAGCAAATAGTTTCACCCGATATTTGTAAGAGTGAGCTTGCATACAGCTGGAGATAAAAGGGGAACATATTTTGTCCTTGACTCCAAATTATCTATTGCCTTAATTGCTGTGTTAATCTTGTACAAAATTGACCTTTCAGTGTTATTGAATAAGATATAGAAGAGAAAACAGCATACCATCCCTTCTGCTTACTCTCCACTCTGTTAAATTTGAAGTGAAATGGGCCAGTTCCCTGGATGTATAATTCAAAAGCAAATAATTTAAAGGAAGGAAAAGAGATCTTGTAGCACCCATGGGCCCGTCCGTGCCACGGGGGAGGGGTGACGCACCGGGGGTCCCGTTGGCATTGGGACCCGCACAGGCTGAAAGGGACTCGGAGGATGAGTTGGAAGGCCCAGAGCAAGATTGGTCAGCCGTACCTTTGCCCAGTTCACCTGTAGAGAGTTTAGCCTGGGATCTCGAGTGGGAGCATTCTCCCGGGGAAGGAGCGGACCAGGTGGAGATGGGAGGCAGCGAAGCAGATAGCGGAGATAGTTATGAATTCCCAAATGGCCAAGGTTCCCAAGAGCTGGCCGGGCAGCAGATGGAGGCTAGCGGCTGGGAAACTCCGGGGGAGGCTGCTTCTCAGGAAGATAGCGATACTAGACTGGAAGAGCGGGGCCGTTCTCACAACAGGCGCAGGGACATAGAGGAGGGCAGGAGGAGCTGGCATCTGTCCCTAGACCGTCACCGTTCGGAAAGTAGAGACTGGAGACGCCGGGCCCTAGATCGTCGGGGTTCCAGGCCGAGGGATTAAGAACGGCCCCGTGGGAACTGATCGTCAGTTCTCCGGCCACGTCTTTCCTGAATAGGCGCGAAGCGGAGTGGGACCACAAGCCAACAGTGGTCATCAAGCCTTGCCTTGCCTTTGCCTTGTTTCTTGAGCCGCAGCGGTTTGCGGCACCTTGCCCTGTTTCCTGATTCGCATTGGTTTGCGAAACCTTGCCCTGTTTCCTGATTCGCATTGGTTTGCGGAGCCTTGCCAGCTTCAAGCTATTTGCTACGTTACTTGGGACTACTTGCTTAACACTTTGAACACTTGCATATTATTGGACTATTTACTCTTTGGAACTGTTTTTATATACTCAATAAAGTAGTTAGCCTTTAGTACGTCTCGGTGTGTGATTAAGGGGCCCGCTACGTCCGTGATCGTGACAGATCTATGAATTATATTACCACAGGTGTCATTTAGGGAGACCAAGACAGACATTTTTGCCTTCTCCCAACTTCCGTAAATCTGCATAGATCAGGGACAGACTTACTAGATACTTACATAGACTTTATTATCACTGAATTAATTCTGAAAAACGTTTTGAATGAGATTTTAGAGGCAAATTAATGAGATTATGGCTAGTGGAACTCTGAGTGAAGGGCATCCATCCAGCTCCCAACATGGGCTGGTATTCTGCTGTTGTCTTAGGCCCCTTACACACTGACCCATATCCCAGGATCTGATCCCAGATTATCTGTTTATCCCAGAATATTTGGCAGTGGAAATTTATATAATCCAATTTTAGATTAAATAACCTGGGATCAGATCCTGGGAAATAGGGCGGTGTAGAAGGAGCCTTAGAAAGTTGTAAACCCACCGAATGCCACTGTAACTCACTACTTCGCAATTTGCTTTCCATGACTCGCTGTTTCGCTGGTTTTTAAAAAAATGAATTTAAAATATACAAGTACAAGTAGCAAGGGAACATTGAGTAGAAAGGCCTCACCAGTGAGCTCTGGTTGCAGATCTGGTGGTGGCAGTGGTAGTTTAGGCTCATCCCTCCCCGCCCTCTTTACCTTTATCACCCTTGGTGCCTCCCTTACTGCCGATTGGGTGAGAGAGAGAGGCACCTTGTCAACACCTGGGTCTCTTGCCACCAACGGGTGCCCCCCCCCTCTCACTCACTCACCCAATTGGCGAGAAGGGAGGCACCGAGGAGGAGGAAGGTAAAGAGGCTATTCTTTTCCCCTCCAGGAGTGGCTCTTCTTCCCTCCTTGCCCTCTCTACCTTCCTACTCTGGGTGATGCGGCTGCTGCAGAAGCAGTGGAGGCACCTCATCGCTGTGTGGGCCTCTTACCGCTGCTTGCTGCTCTTCTTCCCTTCTTGCCCTCTTTATCTTCCTTCTTTAGGCACTGGGAGACCCAAGCAGTGGCAGGAGGCCCAGGCAGCAATGAGGCGCCTCCTCCGCCGCTTCTACAGCAGTGGCCACAGCACCCGGAGGAGGAAGGTAAAGAGGACAAGGATGGAAGAAAAGCCACTCCTGGAGGGAAAAAGAATAGCCTTTTATCTTCCTCCCTCATGGCGCCTCCCTTCTCGCCCAATTGGGTGAGTGAGACACTGAGTGAGTGAGAGAAAGAGATGGAGAGAGAGGCACCTCTTCAGTGGTGGCAAGAGGTCCAGGTGGTGATGAGGTGCCTCCTCCACCGCTTCTGCAGCAGCTGCAGCACCTGGAGAAGGAAGGTAAAGAGGGCAAGGAGTGAGTAAGAGAGTGAGAGTGGGGAGGGTGTATCCCTACTTCACAGATTTTCACTTCCTGGAACATAACCCCCATGATAAGTGAAGGAACACTGTATTTTCATAATTCACAGGTTAGAATTTCCTATCATTCTCATGCAATACATTCAACTTTTAGCTGTTGCAGCCCTTCTAACATGGTTATTTACTGAATGGTCGAGAGGGGTGGGGGCAGGTTAGCAAAGGTAGTCTGTAGGGTCTTGACTTTTGCAAGATAAACACAAAATATAGTATCAGTCTTGTTTAAGGCTCTCATCACATGGAAGTTTTCCTCTGATTTCTCCCCATTTTAGCACACTGGCAAAACCAAGTCCTAAGGAAGTGATCCCATGATGTATGGCCACTTCTCGTGGCCACCTGTGGGAATTCATCTTATTTATTTATTTATTTATTGTTTGGACTTATTAGGCCGCTGACTCCCTAAGGCTCGCAGCGGCTTACAAAGCCAAAACGGCAACACAAAGAATTACATTATCAGTATAACAAAACAAAGAAAGATACAAGCAATAAAAGGCAGTAAAAAGGAAGGGGGGGAGGGGGGAGAGGTGGAAAACTGAGGACCGGCAGGAGATCTTGCCAGCATGCCACAACAGGGTGAAGGCTCCATTTTCAGAAGTCAGGTATTACCCAACCCTGATTCAAGAAAATGGAGGGAAGCAAGGGAAAGCAGGAAGAAGATTGGGAAAGTTCATGCGATGGTTAGGCATCCTGAAAACGGACTTTGCCAGAAGAGAACAGGGTAAACAGATTTTTCACTCTTCCCAACTCTGTCCTCCACTTACCCCCCACTTCCCTCTTGCCAGTGTGAAGAAGTCTTTTCACTAGCAAATGCTTGGTACTGTAGTCCACAGGTTATACATGAGGTTTTAGTGGACAAAGAAACATAGTCCAGATAGGCCAGATTCCAAATGTGAAAAGTAGACTACAAAGCTGAGAAGTGAGTTGCCAGAAAGATTACTCCAATGTACATGCCAAAGGTCAAATATCCACCATATCATAAATGCCAGGGTCCTAAGGTTGTGCAGGAGGTGTTTGTCCACAGCTCTTTGTAGTTGTTCTCTTCGTGACCTCATGAACCAGCCCACAGCAGAGCTCCCTGTCGGCTGTCACCACCCCCAGCTCCTTCAAGGTCAAGCCAGTCACTTCAAGGATGCTATCCATCCATCTTGCCCTTGGTCACCCCCTCTTCCTTTTTTCTTCTATTTTCCCCAGCGCCATTTTCCTTTCTAAGCTTTCCTGTCTTTTCATGATGTGGCCAAAATACTTCATTTTTGCCTCTAATATCCATCCCTCCAATGAGCAGTCGGGCTTTATTTCCTGAAGTATGGACTGGTTGGATTTTCTCGTGGTCATAGGCACTCTCAGAACTTTCCTCTAACACCACAGTTCAACAGCATCTATCTTTCTTCGATCAGCCTTCCCTATGGTCCAGCTCTCACATCCATAGGTGACTATGGGAATACCATTGCTTTTACTATGTGGATCTTCATTGCCAGTGTGATGTCTCTACTCTTCACTATTTTATCAAGATTGCTCATTGATCTCCTCCCAAGAAGTGTCTTCTGATTTCCTGGCTGCACTAGTACACAGCACTAGATCAAATTTAAAATTAAATGTTAATCTGTCAAACACAACAAATCATTGCTCTTTATTTGAAGTGGTCCAGGATGTTTTCGGACCCTTTGCTCTTGGTATTTTTGTTTGTTTGCTTGTTTTTTTTTTTTTTTACAGAATGAAGTGCCTCTGTATCCTCTTCCTGATCTGAAGGGATTTCCTGAGATGGACCAAGAGTCTGCTTGTGCATGAATTGCAATAGGATTGGCAATCTCCTCTGGCTCTGATTAAAGTCTATTATCATGGTACTTTCCTTGTCATTGTTCAAGGAGTTCTCCTCTAAGCAGGACATGGCAGCATCCTGCCTATTCTTCTCTTCTTCTTGGCTTTTCTTCGTGAATGAAGATTCAGGAAGGACGCATCCCATGCTTTCTACAAGCACTTTGATGACTAAAAAGGCCAATAAGAGATAGGAAAGTCTGGTTGTAGAAAGCACAGCAGAAAGTCTCCTTGGGTGATGTTGTTTCCAAGTTGCGGTTCTTTCTGGGTTGTCATTTCTCTTCAAGACTCGTTCGCCATGACTTCTTGAAAGAGGCCGCAGCATTGTGGATAGTGGGTCTCCATGCCTCCCAATGTGAGGCCAGGGTGGACCATTGTTGGTAATCAATCTGGCCAAGCCTGAGATGCTGTTTCAGGGAGTCCTTATATCTCTTCTTTGGGGCGCCTCTCTTGTGCTGGCCCATGGTGAGTTCACCATAGTGTAGTATCTTCGAGAGGCAATGGTCCTCCATCCTAGAGATGTGCCCTGCCCAGCACAGCTGTGTTCTCAATAGTGTGGCCTCAATGCTGATGACCCCTGCTTGCTCAAGGACAGCAACATTCTTCACATAGTCAGTCCAGTGTATATTTACGATTGTGCAAAGACAGCACTGATGAAAGCATTTGCGGAGTTGTAGGTGTTGGCGATAGGTGACCCATGTTTCAGACCCATATAGGAGTTCTCCTCTAAGCAGGACATGGCAGCATCCTGCCTATAATATAGCAAGAAACTGTGTTCTTATAGCTAATAGTGTCTTCTGAAATATCTGAAGAATCCCCAAAAGGTCCTAGAGGACATTGTTGTGCATCAGTGATAGGAAAGCAACTGAATGCTTCTGTACTCCTAGCAATGTGTGAAAGCTTTGTTGGGAATATTATAGCCTCTTGATAAGGTAAGTTTTAGAGGTGAGATGTCGATACCTTGCAGTACTGCCTCTGCAGAATTTCATGATATGTCTCCTGATCTAGGATCTTATGCATAGTATTTACTACACAACATTGACTCCCCTTGCAGAAAAAGTCTCCATAGCTCTAAGACAGTGATATTACATATTCTGCTACCAAAGAGAACAGCTGCATGAAACAAATATCTTGAACATTTGTCCAAAAAGGACTTCCACTCTCTGAAATCTTAAAGGTATTTTATCATTTGAATAGTCATCTGTTGACCTTTTGCACCTACTGAGAATCTGACAGCAATTTATACCTTTATCTTGCACTCAAGACAATTTCGTTTTGGAGGTCATGCAGGTTTAGTTCTCTGAAACTGTTCTCTCGGGGAATCAGGGCATGGCCAACACAATCAATTCTTCCTTCCTGGTAAATTGACGTGCTACTGGTAAGACAATTCCAACAGGAAGGAAGAAAGAAAGAAAGAAAGAAAGAAAGGGAGGAAAGGGAGGAAAGGGAGGAAAGGGAGGAAGGAAATAAAGAAACACTATAAAAATTTTGATACTTTTATTGCAAAGTCCAAGGTTATGCAAGTTCAGTGAATAATGCTAAGGGATATTTCCTGTCTTTCTGTTGTAAGTTTTACTCTAGTTCTCATCATGATGTTCTAGGTAGAGGACCTTGTGTAAATAACTAAAATCCATAAATGTTATGAACTAGAATGGTAAAAATAATCTAGTAAGCTAGTTCCATGAGAAACATGGTAAGACTGGTCATTTTTAAATACTTGAAGGGATATCTATGCTTTAAAAATATTTATTTCAACTGGGTGAGATTAGCAAAAAGTTTGAACAGTTTCTCAAAATTGTTCACACTGAAGGTCTCTTTTTTTTTTTTTTTTAAGTGGAACAAATGGTGATAGAAACATGCCAAATTATGCTATTTATTTTAATGTTTGTAAGATGACTTATAAATGGTCCATGAGGTCAGGAAGAGTTAGAAGTGACTGAACTAATAAACAAGAAAGATAACTTGACTCACAAACTGGGTTAAAAGATGTCTTCAGCATAAGCATCTCAGGCCCCATCTACACTGTCATATAAAATCCAGATTATCTGATTTGAATTGGATCATATAAAAGTGTAGACTCATATAATCCAGTTCAAAGCACATAATGTGTATTAGGCCTGTGTGATCTATAAAAAAATAATTCAAAACTGATTTTGGATGTAGAGGGTGCTGGCGTTTCGTATCTGGTGGAGTTCCAAAATTTTCTGTGAAAATTTCAAAATTATTTCGTAAAAACTAACAAAATTAGTTAGTAATTCATTAATAGCAGACGCGCGTACTCAATGGGCATACACCTGCCAAAACTGGGTTTGACAGCCCAGGTCTTCCCTCAGCTTCTGTTTCCTGGCCCTCACCACCGGCCAGACCAAGGGCTGAGAGCCCCGCCCCGCTTCCTCTTTCTCCCTGGCGGCCTTAGCTTTAACTTGCTTTGGTGCCTTCCCAGGCGGTGAGGAGTGGAAAGGATGCCCTCCACTCCTCACCGCCTGGGAAGGAACCAACGTGTGTTAGCTTTAATGGGCGTTGGTTCCCAGGTGCAAGCCAGGGGAGCAGATCTGCAGATTTCCTCCCGATCAGCCAGGCTTTCCCTCCGCTTGGGAAGGAAAGTCTGGGCGATCGGCAGGAAGTCTCCTGCAGATCTCAGCCTGGGCTTGGAAGCCCATGCTTCCCCTCTCCCCCAGATCAAAAAGGCACCTAGAGGAGTGCACGCCTTGCAAAACATCATGCCCCCAGGCAGCTCATGGAGGCCTCAGCTCCGGCTGAGGAAGAGGACGCACCTGGCAGTGGCCCAAGGAAAGGAAAGACCTTTCCAAACATGGCAATTTCTTTATGAAAAATGGCAGCGGTGGAGTCGAATTTGGTAATTCACTTCTGGGTTGCTTACAGTGGTTCAAAAATGCATTGTAAATACTTTAGAAACAAATTTCATACGAATTTGATCAAGAAACGGAAAACCTAACCTGCCTAATGTGTATTATCTGCTTTGATAATCTGGATATATGGCAGTGTAGACCCAGCCTCAGAGCCACTCCTTGATATAATCTACAGGAATTTATTCATGTGGTCATTCATTGTGTACTTTCACAATACACAATTATAGCAGTATGATTCCTTAACTTCAGCTGGCCAAAGAGTTCCAAGTACAATCCTGTGCTGCATCAGGATATCTTTTAGGTATATTAATCTGGATTATTTAGGCAAGCGTAGACACTGTGTTACAGAGAAAATTCAGAAATTCAAAATGCTCTAATTTACTCTCTTTATGTTTACAGATAAGCAAGTTTCACAAGATAGTGAAGTTTGTATACAAGTAGGGTGTGTATTCTCCAATACTGAAAGGACAGAAATGAAGAATAAAGAAATTCAAAATTTATCATCATTGGGTATCTTGCTAGGGTTTGTGCCTTAGAAAATGATCCTAGACTTTCCCAGCCTTGTAAACTTGGTTTTATCTTCCTTTTTTTTTCTCCAAAAAAGACTCTGGACTAATTTACAGTTCAGATTAGCTTCAAATGAAACTCAAACCTATATGACAAAAAGTTGAAATTCAAACCTATGACAAATGATATAATTGAATAAATATAAAAGTAGTCTCATCTGTGCATTTCCAAATCATCCGCTACTGTCATATCAAGGTCATCTATATAATACACTTCAATTTCACGTTATGAAAGAGCATGTAAACAACTGATAGGCTATAAATATCAGACAACTCTTAACACAAGAAGAATGTGAACAAGAAGCACATTTTAGACATCACATGATGGCCTAATCTGTGGTTGTATAATTAATGGAAAGCTGCTGAAAAACAAAGGCCTGTGATGGTCCAACAGGTGGAAAGCTGTTGGACCCTGTTCTTACAAACCCTCTTAAAAGCCTGTTACTTTTGAATTATTTTACTTTTGAAACACCTAATGTCTGCCCTTAGGATATTATTGGAGGCTCAAGATATATTGCTGTAGATCATTTTTGACACATGCATGTAATTGAACAAGTATGAAGGTGGAGGATGGATAAATATCCAGGTAAACAGAACTACCACCTGCAAGAAATTTGTAGTCTCCTGTTATGTATGATTTGTGTACAATGAGCTACTGATGACTGGCACTGCTTGTTCACTTCCGCTGGCTTCCCGCTACATAGCAGTGATACCAACTTTCCCCATGAAAATTCCCCATGAGAGCTACATGCCTTGTAATCTTACTTTCCGGATAACCCTCGTATGTTTCTGGGAGATGACCACAGCTGGTGCAAGCCACTGCTCCTCTGCTATTAGCTCTGCCCCCAGAAAGATGAGGTGAGGTGAACTAGCAGAAGTTCTGCCCCTCAAGCACACAGCCTAAGCTCCCTCCGCTTCTAGCACATGGCCTCAAGCATACATATCAGAACACTAGACACCAGAGCAGCTGCAAAGCTTTAAAAACAAACACACCACCTTACAAGCAAGCACCCAGTCTTTAAACAATAAGAAATAAACAAACACTCAGCTTTCTATCACACTGCAAGAGGTAAGGCTCACCCCAAGAAAGGCTCACCTGCTGCTTCCTCTTAAGCTGTTGCCTCTTCTTACCTTATCTTTACCTATTCCCTTATGGATTTTTCTTGGCGTCTTGTTATATTTTAGTTATTTCATTGAGTCCAATTTGTTTTAGATAGCAGTGGCTCAGTATAATCAGATTATTCTTGGGGTGTGTTTTTCCAAGTCCTGGTCATATTTCCCAAACATATTGTAAACTAAAGCTGAAGAGGTTGACAATGAACTATTGGCTATTTACTGTAATTAGATAAAAATATACTTTCATCTCTAGCTTTTTAAAATCTGTGTAGTGATCATAGATGAAAACGCCCTAAACTTAAATATCAATGTCTCTAAAACTGGCTTCCATGTATGCAAGCAGACATTTTAGGCAAAAGCAGGAAGCCCGCAGGGAAGCAATTTGTATACAGACATAAAAAGTCAAAAAAGGGGAAGGTGATCATACTGCCTGGCTAGCTTCCTTTTCATACTCAGCATCCAGTTGATGTGCATTATTTGCTGCAGAATTCCAGCTTTAACTCCCAACAAAGAATAAAGGTCAATATATAGGTCTTCCTTTTTATATGAGATGAATTATATGGGTTAGGTCTTGCTAGTGAGAATAATTTCTCAAAATAGGAAACAATAGTGATTCTGATTCACTGTCCCCGTGCTGGGGAAGTCCACAGGGTGTGAGAAGGTGAAAATTGATTGACACCTCCTTCTTTGTAATTAGCCACCCTTATTCTAGGACCTGGACTTTTAACTTGTGCTAATTCACAAAATAAACAACATCCTTGTTCCTTCAAAGTATGTGTAAAGAGGTAATAAAAGAAAGAGCTGTTTAAGAAGTATGTTTAAGGATGCTAGATGAATTTGATCTTTGTGCATCCCAATATGATTTGCACCTGGTTCATGCTTCCTGGACTAATTACTTTTGTTAACTTTATTTTAGGAGTATAGGTTACTAATTAGAAACAGCATATGATTTGCACCTGATACACACTTCCTGTACCTTTTTTGTTGCTGTTGACATTTTATTCTAATGAGCAGGAGGATTAGTTCCCAGATTTCAGGACTTACATATTTTTTCTACATCTCAAGGAAGGCTAAGAATCTTGGGGTGAGAGGCATTATATGAAAAGAAATTATGTATCTGGTGTGGTTAATAGTATTTCTGGCTACCTTTGTCTTTTTCCTTCTTTATATTCTTCTCTTTTTTTCTCCTTGTATTCTTTCTTTCCTATTTTTCCTCCTTTCTGAGCATTTTGTGTGCTTTGCTCTCCTTCTTCAAAGAAAACCTTGTGACCATAACTGCTATATGATACATTATGTGCCTTTTAAAGGTCTACATTTCATTGAAATCACTATGGCTACTTTCTGAACAGACATGTATATATAGGATTGTCCTGTTGGTTTATATTTCTCCATTACAATTTATTCATAATCATAAATATCATAATCACTCCATCTCCAGAAAATTCCCAACATTGGGAGGGAGGATGTTGTTTTCATTCCAGTAGGTTTTTCAGGCTGTATGGCCATGTTCTAGAAGCACTCTCTCCTGAAATTTCACCTGCATCTATGACAGGCATCCTCAGAACTTGTGAGTTCTTTAGAAGCTGGTTTCTCCATTGTTTTTAGGCCTATCAGGATGAAACGTCATCACTTGTAGGCCACATTTATAATTGCACACCTGCCAAGTTTCATAATGTTTCTCCAATCCACTGATATTTGAGATATAGGGCCTGTCAGAAGGTCTCTCTTTCTCTTTCTCTCTCTCCTTATTTTACTTAAGCAGGCATTCCTTGGGGGAGGGAGTGGCTTCAGGAAAGAATGGAGGAGGCTTCTGGGGAAGAAAGAAGAGTTGCTGCCGCCAGGCACCCACTCTTGCCTGATTTTCTGAGGCTGCCCACAGCCTCCACCTCAGGTAGAATTCTGCTCAGCCCCATTGCTCCCATTAGCCAAAAGATATGTCTGCTCATGGTCCATTCCAGTTAAGGCTTCACCTGGGTCCTACCCAGTCCATTTTCAGTAGATTACCGAATTTCTCCAAATTCAGTATCATCAAATGGAATCATTCATACCCCTAATTCTTGATAGTATTGATAGTATTCTAGAGATTCCGTGTTTCATTTGACTCATAAAAGGGGAAGGATACATTCACCTTCTCCAGCCATAGGCTCAATATTTTATTAGTCCTTGGAATTATCTCTATGAGATTTTCCTAAGGGAAAGCTGTCAGCTTCACAGTGTTCTTGCCAAAGATCCCTAGAATTTTCTGAATAGGTTCTTTGAAACATCTGAATGTTCTTCAACAACAGAAAAACAAACAAACTCATACCATAGAACTGATTTATGAGCCTTTTTTCATACATTCAGCAAATGCCTCACATATTATATCTGTGCAATGAAGAAAGAATAGATCTAATCATGGCATTTGCATCTCATGAGTATGCAGCTAAATTCTTATCATGATGCTCAAAAAGATACCATTTGTGGATTATACAATTAGATGCTAGAGCAGTCGTCTTCTCAATGACAATGTCAAGAGGAAAATGATGACTATTACAAGGAGCTGTTGACTCTTTTGGAGTCTAGATGCATTCAGTAAAAGGTATGTACCAGATGCTTGCATTATATATCTTTTTTCCACATGTTTCTTTTACAATGTAATATTCATTCCTATGTGGGGGCAACTCATAAAAAGGAAGCAGGGTTACATCATTAGTTTGCACCAACACTTCCATCAGTGCCATTACAAGAGGACTGTAGGGCATGCAAATTCAACACCTTGCAGATATTCATAACACACATGGTTTCTTTAAAGTCACAAAGGTCATCTATTGCCCAACAGATCATGACATACACCCTCTATGTTCATCACATGGAACCAAACTTCTGAAGGATAAAAAAAATCAATTGCATTATGTTGGAAAGAGCTCTATCATAGCCTCCTTAACCACAGCTGCAACGTGGCCAAAGAGGTTCTCTCACAAATCCCACAACAAACCAGGAAATCATAGAATCATAAAGTTGGAAGAGACCTCATGGGCCATCCAGTCCAACCAAGCCAAGAAGCAGGAAAATTGCATTCAAAGCACCCCTGACAGATGGCCATCCAGCCTCTGTTTAAAAGTTTCCAAAGAAGTAGCCTCCACCATACACCAGGGCAGAGAGTTCCACTGCTGAACAGCTTCACAGTCAGGAAGTTCTTCCTAATTTATTTATTTATTTCGGGATTTTACCCCGCTCTTCTCAACCCCCAAGGGGGGACTCAGAGCGGCTTACAGTATGGCACAATTCGATGCCCACATAATAACAATATAAACCCCAAAACACTTCAACAATTAAAATACATTAAAAATACATTACAATACAACTACATTAGCACCATACACATTCACTCTGGATTAAAACAATGTTCAGTCCATAAAAACATTGGCCATAATCACCCACTTTCATTAAAAACCAATTTATAAATGTTCAGATGGAATCTCCTTTCTTGTAGTTTGAAGCCATTGTTCCACGTCCTAGTCTCCATATTTATAAATAGCTATCATGTCTCCTCTCAGCCTTCTCTTCTTCAGACTAAACATACCCAGCTCTTTAAGCCACTTCTCATAGGGCTTGTTCTCCAGACCCTTGATCATTTTTGTTGTCCTCCTCTGGACACATTCCAGCTTGTCAATATCTCTCTTCAATTGTGGTGCCCTGAATTGGACACAATATTCCAGGTGTGGTCTAATCAAGGCAGAATAGAGAGGCAGCATGACTTCCCTGGAGCTAGACACTATACTCCTATTGATGCAGGCCAAAATCCCATTGGCTTTTTTTGCCGCCGCATCACATTGTTGGCTCATGTTTAACTTGTTGTCCACAAGGACCCCAAGATCTTTTTCACACGTACTGCTCTCGAGCCACACAACCCCCATTGTGTATCTTTGCATTTCATTTTTTTCTGCCTAAGTGGAGTATCTTGCATTTGTCACTGTTGAACTTCATTTTGTTAGTTTTGGCCCATCTCTCTAATCTGTCAAGATCGTTTTGAATTCTGATCCTGTCTTCTGGAGTATTGGCTATCCCTCCCAATTTGGTGTCGTCTGCAAACTTGATCATCATGCCTTCATCTAAGTCATTAATAAAGATGTTGAACAGGACCAAGCACAGGACGGAACCCTGCAGCACTCTCCTCGTCACTTCTTTCCAGGATGAAAAGGAAGCATTGGTGAGCACCCTCTGGGTTCATCCACTTAACCAATTATAGATCCAACTAATTGTAGTTTTACCTAGCCCATATTTGACTAGTTTGTTTGCCAGAAGGTCATGGGGGACCTTGTCGAAGGCCTTACTGAAATCCAGGTATGCTACAGCCAAGGTATTCCCGCATCAGGCATGTAGCCAGGGGGCTAAGGGGGCTTCAGCCCCGAAATTCTCAGGGTGGTCCGCGAAAAAGGCCTTACTGGTACATTGTTTAAACTGTTATGTTTATTCATATCATGATCTGATCACCATGTCCATTTTATCCCACATTAATGGGGTTATTGGGATAACAATACAAAAGATTTGCTAGGGTAGACCCTCTTCCACCCAGTCTCAGCACCCCCCGAACCAAACTCAGCCCCCTCTGAAACAAAATCCTGGCTACGGCCCTGCCCCGCATCTACCGAGCCTGTAACTCTATCAAAAAAAAGAGGTCAGATTAGTCTGGCATGACTTGTTGTTGATAAATACGTGTTGACTATTTGCAATGACTGCATTTGTTTATAAGTATTTGCAGACCACTTCCTTAACAATCTTTTCCAGAATCTTGTCTGGTATCAACGTGAGGCTGACTGGACAGTAATTGTTCGGGTCATCCTTTTTCCCTTCTTGAAGATTGGGACCACATTGGCCCTCCTCCAATCTGCTGGGACTTCTCCTGTTCTCCAATACCTCTCAAAGATGATTGCCAATGGTTCCAAGATGACTTCTGCTAGTTCCTTCAATACTCTTGGGTATATTGTGGCCCTGGGGACTTGAACTCATTTAGAGCAGCCAGGTATTCCTGGACAACTTGTTTCCCAATATGGGGTTGGATGTCCTCTAATCCCTCATCCTCTTCATCTTGCTGAGGTTGAAGATGACTTTCTTTTTGTGAGAAGACTGGGGCAAAGAAGGCATTACGTAGTTCTGCCTTTTCCCTATTGCCTGTCAGCATTGCCCCATATTCTCCTCAAAGAGGCCCTATCGCCTCCTTGTTCTTCCTTTTTCTACTGGCATAAGAAAAGAATCCCTTTCTATTGTTTTTAATGTCCCTGGCAAGCCTGAGCTTGTTTTGTGCTTTAGCCTTGCAAACCTTTTCCCTACAGGAGTTGTTTGAATTCTTCTTTGGTGATTTCTCCCTTTTCCACTTCTTGTGCATGTCTCTTTTGAGTCTTAGCACAGTTAGAAGTTATTTGGACATCCATTCTGGCATCATTGCACTTGTCCTATTTTTCTCTCTTTGTTGGCAGTGTTTTCAATTGTAACTTGAGTTTTTCATTCTTGAAAAACCCCCATCCATCTGTAACTCCCTTGTCTTTTAGTATCTGTGTCCACAGAATGCTGCTGAGTATTTCCTTCATTTTTCAGAAGTCAGCTCTCCTAAAGTCCAAAATGCGGGTTTGACTTGTCTTAGTTTTGGCCTTCCTTTGTACCTCAAATTTCAGGAGCACATGGTCACTTGCCCCTAAGGATCCAACTAGGATTGCAGCATTGCCTAGTCAGTAAAGCCATTAGCCAATTAAAAAATAACAAAGCCAGCTGACCTGATGGGATCCCCATTGAAATCTTTAAAGAGGGTGGACTTTAGCTGACACAACAACTCCATCAGCTCATTGAAAAAGAGTGGATGACCAAGAAAAAAACATGTCTAAGAAACTAGAGCTGATGCGGTCTATCCAATGCAATTTTCTGAATCAACACCCCAAAGAAATCCAAGAACAGGGTTTAAACCCAAAACACAAAGATTAAATTAGCCTCCCCACATAGTGGTGCCTAATTTTCCTTCTTGACAGATGCAACTGTCTTTCGGGTTGCAAAGGTCGACAACAAGCTACACAATTTGGTTAAGCGCTCACCTCGACCCAGGCAGGCTTCATACTCATGACCTTCTGACTCATGAACTCATGACTACTTTGTTTCCTATTAGTTTTTATATTCAACAATTACGCAATCTCCAGGATTCCTAGGACATCTCAATCAGATCCCAGTATTCCTAATACTGTCCCATAATGCATACATTTTCATGTATTAATCCAAATGTATGTGCTCCTCCATGTTTGTACTTGTTCCACTATGGTAAATGTTTTAAATAAATTTTATAGTGTGAATATATGACTTCATGCCTGCAGGATGCACAAATATGCAGGCAAAGTGTGCTTTGTCTTCCAACATGACTTGGGAGGGGTGAAATTCTGGCAGGACTCTCAAAAACATGATTATTATTTTTAATCACAAAGGAAATGGACATTCCTCACTGCTAGATGGCCATACAGACATCTTTGAAATTACCTCTGATAGCATGTGCAGTGCTATACTACTGATTCAGCTCTGTCAATACATATTACTGCAGTGAACCATTATTACTCATGTAGTAAAATGAACAGCCAAGGTTAAAACTGAGAATATTTTATTAAAATGGAGTGTGTAAACACTTGGCATTTTCTAGTTAAACATTCATTAGCTGGATAAGAAGAAGAAAAATCGGGTTTTGCTAATATTTCAGCACTCATGTGTTCTTTCTGCTGAGCTCCCAAGTTGTGCAAACACCGCAGCTTAAATCTACACCTTCTGTGCTCCAAATCAGCTGCACTTCCAGGAATATATTTGTACAAAGTAATCCTCCTAGAAGAGGTTATTCTGAGAACTTCCCAGAGGTATAAAATGAATTTCAGGTGTTCTACAGTCCCAGCCAATAAAGCACCATTTCTAACACGCTGAAGCTAAATAACCCCCAAGGGTAACTAAAAGTTTTTGCATGTGGCCAATGCATCTTAGAGTCCTTCTTAGAACTTTCATCTAATATAAAATCAAAGAGGAAAACAACTGGCTATCGTATGTTATGGCTGTTTATTGGGGGCTGGGAGGGGGGAGTGTAGATGAATGGAACCTCTCTATCACTGCACTTAGGTTAGAAGAAAAGTATGTTATTCCAATGCACTGCAAGATGCTTTAAATAACAGCTATCAATCCAAATAGACATCTTGTCATGACTTGTGAGCAACCAGTGAAAACAAATGGACACATGCAATTTAAACAGTGAATCATAGAATCAAAAAGTTGAAAAAGACCACAAGGACCTTCCAGTTACTGCAAACCAAAACTAACAATAATCCCTATGGGGAAAGGAGTTTCCATAAATTGATGCAACCTGAATATTAAGATTCTGTACAGTGGAGAAGCTTCGACTCATGAACTTTTGAATGGAGAATGGATGCTCAGTAACAACTTATTTTAAAATGTCCTCATGTCATGGCATCTTAAGCTGTGGCATAACAATATTTCAACCCCAGCTGGACCAGGGCACTGGAACTGGATAATTGTCAAAATAATGTATATTGAAGTGAGGCTGCTATCTCTCAGACCTTTCCTTCAGCCATGACATGAGCAAGGCATGCTGGGTTCCAATAGCAATCCATTTTAAATGAATTTCCTCCAACTAGGCAAACCTTAACAGAAAGACTATTGACTCCTTACACTCAAATGGGATAAAATGCACTAGTGAAAGGAGTATATTGGATCAGCTAAAACTTAATACAGCAGTCCCCAAGTTATAAAGAAGATAGGTGCTGTATGGTTGCTCTTAGGTTGAATTTGTATGTAAGTTGGGACAGGCACATTTTTAAGTGTAACTTTGGATAGCATAAGGAAGGGTTAACATCCATGTGGTATTTCCTTTGCTGTCTGTGCCCCTGTTCAGAAGATTTCACCTCACTTTCTGAGCCTGTAATAACTGGATTTTGGGGAAAATGTTTGTTGTGAAAACAAAAATTGGTGAGAAAGTTTCAGTGGAGAGACCTTTTCCCCAGGATAACTCTTTCAGGAATGAGTTTCCTGAGGGGTAGATTTTCCTTGGGGAGATAGGGCGGACTACAAATAAAGTAGTAGTGGTAGTTTTTATTATATTATTATTATTATTTCTCTCACTTTCTGTAGTCTCACCCCCATTTGTAACTATAAGTCATTTGTAAGTCAGATGTAACTTGGGGACTGCCTGTACATAAATAATACCATATTCTAAAAATCAACCTGCAGGGATTAAAATATATATTTCAAGTTTATGCCTGGCAACTGAGAGTTCTCAGAGTAGGAGGCAAAGCATTATGCTTTTGCATTTTTTTCTCCTGTATGTATGAAGACATCCTAATCATAACAATGTTCAAAAAAGATGTACATTTATGTGCATTTTGATATGAGGCACAAATACATTTTCTGTAATTCTTTAGTCTGCCTTTCTTGCAGTTATTATTAGATATGCCCCTCCTAACACCATCTGAAGAAATCTGTACACACATTTCCTGAACAAACTCTGGACTAATTTGAGAAATAAACCTTGTACATCCTGAGACACAAATCTGCACTAAAACATTTCTATAGCTGTGTCTCTGTGTGCTACCCTCCAATCCACCTTTTAAGTGATGCACTCCTTCTCAAGACCATTTCCAGAGAGTGGGGGAGTGATGGGATTATTGGAAATGTATGCACTGCAGCTATTTTTCTATAGCTGCATTTGATGCAATAATATTATCTACAGGGGCATCTGCAGATCCATTAGAGGACCTTGCAGATGCTTATTTCAACACATTGATCTGCAGGAAAGTAAATACATCTCTGCTGATCCCCCACTCTTCAACAACACAGAAATGGACAGGTTGGGAGAGAGCTATATCATTTGGTTACACTAGGATATGTAACTATAAATATGTAAGTACATATGGCAGATATATGTCTTCTGATGAGGATGCTATTAGCCACAGTGCCACTTTTACATCAGATTCACTGGAATATTTCAGTATCTTCTGCTTTGCTATGCTTTTTAAATTCATGGAGCTAAAAAAGATGTACACAGGTCCTACTATCGGAATGATCAAAGCCCTTCACTAAGAAGAGTCAAAGAAACAGCAGTTTTCATCCTACTAGGAGCAGACATTTTATAGAGTGACAAAATGGGCCCTCATTTTCTATTTAAGGCTAAGCCAGCCCCACATACTTTCCTTATGGCAAGATTGCGAGTGATTTATCCCTGCCTGACTGAAATGCAAACAAACAGGCAAACAAACAAAAAAACAGGTAAGCCTGAGTGGTCAGGTAGAAAAGTGATTCTTCTAATTAAAAAAGTTTAAAAACTTGACTAAGTGAGCCCTGATTGTGCTGCACCTTTATTTCTCTATACTTTTTTTATTCCATTTGAATAAGAGAATAAATATTTCAGCAGTAATGAGATCAGTAAGTAAGCCTCCAATGTTACCTTCAACAATTTTTCCTAATAAATTTAATTCATTTCAAAAGCATTTTTGGAACTGACAGGGAATATGAGACATGTCCACCAGTTGTGGAAATGAGAAAGCCCTAGAGTTTTGAAAGTTTTGGAATTTTAGTAAGATAATATCACACCCCAGAAGACAAATAAAGCATATGTTGTAGTAGAGTCTCTGAGTAATGCAAGCAGGAGTAATGCTGCAAACACTGAAAATGGGTGTGGTCATTAGGAGAGGCAAACGGGTTACTCGGGAGCAGGGATCGGATGACGAGCAACAATGAAAGAGGATTCGGCAGATACTTACAGAGCCTACATATGAGGAATCTTTTGAGGGCTTTTCTGGGGATGAGGGGTCTGATGATGAGGAGGTTGTTATGGAAAGTGGGGGTGGGGATTCAGAGGATGGGTCTGGCAGGATAGACTGGACTAAAGTGAGGGAAGTGCAAGATATCTGTGAAGAACCCACAAGCAGTGATACTTTTGTGGGGTTTTCTGGGGATGAGAATTGGGGTTCAGAGGATCAAACTGCATCTTGGGGAGAGTTAAGTCTTGACAGGAGATGGAGGGATTGGATAGGGAGACAAAGAGCTTCACATGAAGCTGTGGGCACAGGTGTGGAAGTTAATGAGAGGGTGTTGGCTCATTCAAGCTCTGATGAAGATTTGTAAATAAAAGGAGGGTTAAGGTTTGAAGCACTTTGCAGTTGGCAAGGGGTTGCTGGTGCCCATCTCTTGTGCTGTGATTCCTGTGGACTCTCTGTGGACCTGCTGCCCGTTCTGCATTTGGCGTGGTTTGCTGTGCTACATTCCGATCTCCTATTGCCTGCTCCGTGTATGACCCGGTTTGTTACTTCATATACTATAATAAATGAGCCGGACAAGGTAAATAGTCCAGGAGGTGTGGAACTTTATTTACTGCATTTACTGCATTCACGACATTGACTGAGATTTGAGCCCCTCTTATTGAACTGACTCCCCCAGCCTCCTGGACTATTTACCTTGTCCAACATCAGTACAGATTATATATTGTGGATTACCACTGGTTGCGGTTTATAGTGTGTTTGGAGTACAGTAAGATATATATTGAGCTCTACCTATGTTATATTGTATTTTGCCATGCTGATTCTTGGGTTTTACACTTTATTCTTATAATATAATATTGAGTATTGTATATTTACTACAGAGTTGCGTTTTTTGAGTCAGGTTTGTTACTTCGACATCACTGACTTCTCCCTTCCCAACCCGAACTGGATTCACTTCTGAAGCTACGCATTGGCTACTTTCCCATGTGACTACTTCGGACTCCATTTGACACTGCTTCGCTCTTCATATTCCTTCCTTTTGATGACTATTTGTTTTTTGTGTGCCTTTTTTCTTGTTTCATTGTGTTTCAGGAATAAGGTGGATCCGGGTTTTCTGTGCTTTGAAGTTTTTGGACCAATTGGTCTCTATTTTTTGAGTTACTTTATCCATTGCACTGAAATACTAAGTTTTTTTGGGACTTTGTTATCTTTTTGAATAAACTCTACTTTAAATACTGCTTGTTCTGTCCCTTTAAGGCATCTGTGTTGCAACAGCATCTGTATGGTTGCAACTGGATATTAATTTCATCTGACTTTTGTGATTCCTGTGGTTGCTTGTGCAATAATATACATTGTTGCACTATTTAAAATCTGTTTTAGAATGTTAAAAAGAAATAAGGACTACCTACAGGCCAAAGAAGAATACAATAAGGCAAAGGGAGATTCCCATGCCCGAGTCAAATAGAGAAAGAAACATAAAGGCAAATGTATAAATCACAGCAGCTAGAGTAAACTAATGTTTTTTTTCTTAGGGGACAAGTATAGAGGTAAAAATGTTATATACCCATGGGAGAGTTTTCAAGAAGAAATTATCCTTTTCCCCTGTAGCACCCGCACCCCCTCCCCACCCTTGTTTTTGGTTGTATCACTGCATAATTGAAAAACTGCACATAAAAAATTATTTTTAAAAAGAAATAAGTAAGATTTCTGTAAACTCATAGATCATTTAAGCTTGTTAGTTATGTGACTCACAACTCTATGAAGGTTCGGTCACCCATCTTAACTTGGACTTCGATTATAGATCAAAATGTCAGTGCAATATTGATAAGAAGAATGAAATACCACCAAGGATCATGACCATCTCATGTTCTAAAATGAGCCAAGTACATGTGGAATGTTTCATTGGATCAGTCTTGATTCTTTCTTGGACTTTGTTTGTTGTCCTGTGAAACCTTTGTAGAATTATTTAGCAATTCAAGGACAGTGTCAGGGCTTCTTTTTTTGCTTGAGATATTGAATATAATTGGCTTGGGCTGTGTGTGCTTGCATACAACCAAATTTCCTTTAGGATAGAATAGGCATTCATGACCATAGGCATGTACATGATGTGCCTGACTCCAGGCAGAGACCAGAGAAGTACAATAAGAGTCTTCCAGTTATGACTTTAGGTATTGTGGAACATAAGGTACCAACACTAAGGCTGAAAGCAAGGTGGGAAGAACAGTTAGGCACATTTCCATTGCTTGTCTTGTCTCCTGTGACATCAGAGCCCCTCCCCCCAGCACCAACATCCGCTCTGGGGCCAGAGTAAAGAAGAGGAGCTGGGAAGACAGTTCCATCTTGTCTCCTGTGACATCAGAGCCCCTGACCCCAGCAACAATATATTATGAGTTGTGTATTAGTACTATTCTAATAATGTAGTATGCTGTATGTAAGCCATTCCGAGTCCCCTTCAGGGTGAGAATTATTATTTATTATTTACAGTATTTCGGCCCGGCCCTTCTCAACCCCCCCGGGGGGGGGGGGCTCGGAGAGAAGGGTGGCATATAAATCTTGTAAATAAATAAATAAATAAATGGCTATGGCAGTTGGAGAGAGGATCTTACCATTCCAGTTGTTTTGGCCTTTGAGGTAGAGAACAGTGGTAAGCATCCACTGGACTTAACTTTCCCCCACTGCCATCGTTGTCTGTCTCATATTTAGATTCTAAGCCCGAGGGTAGGAAAATGTCAAATTATGGTAATGATTTTGCAACATACCATGGGAGTATTTTGACAAAGGGTGGGGTATAAATGCTCCATATCTCAGAATCTGAGCACCATTTTCATTTTATCCCAGTTCTGTGTCACTCTCTGAAGCATTTTTCACACAGAATTTTGTCTGAATTTTTGTGTGAATAATTTTGAAATGTGTGGATTGAATAAATTGTGCTCATGCACTTTTAAAAATACATGCACGTTTTTCATCATGCACATATTTGAAATCTATGCACAACTGTATGCATTTTTCTTTGCTGAAATGACCTGCAAGCCTTGTAAACAAGCTTAAGATACAATATGAAAGCACACTGTCTTCTTTTGTAAGAACTTGAAGACGTGGCTATTTAAACAAGCTTTTGAGAACGCCTAGTCCCTGGTTGTTCTGCATAACAGTTATGCAGTCTGCACTTTATCTCATGCCCTCTCTCCATTATTACAGTTCTGCACTTATCCAATTTTCTTGTCCTATTGTGTACAGCCTGGCCATGCTAACAGCAGCTTACCTCAATTGGTTGATGAACACATTCTATTGAGTTTTGGTTGGTGTTTTATATGCATATTTGTTTTATTATATTTTATACTATATTTATTTTATGTTCTGTTTTAGGTACTTTGTGCCATGTGTAAGCTGCCCCGAGTCCCTTCAGAGAGATGGTGGTGGGATATAAGAATAAAGATTATTATTTGAGGCACAACATGATTAGTACACAGCAAACAAGATCACTGTGCAGGCTTTTGTATTTGATCACATGTCAGACACTTCCCAAGTGTCTAGGACCGTGTGATGTATCAACAAATTATTATTTTAAAGTTCCTGGATAATTTATATTTATTCCAAAGTGAGTTTGGGAAGACAAGTCTCCCAACTGTCTTCAAGAACTTTTTAAATAGGTCAATATTTATTGGCAATGAACAAAAATACTTTCATTCTCAAAAAGTGAGTGTGTACATGTCACTTCCTTCATAGGGCAGTAGTGTTCAACTCAGTAAAGTCAGTCAAATAGATTTGCAAGGATAAAGGCTGGGGATAGCCGCATACATGCATTTGCTGTTTATCGAATAAAATGTCAGGTTAAATGAGAGGTGGGGAAAACCCTCTGAAAATTATGTGCTTGGAAATACTAGACTGGACCCATGCTGATAACCATCTTGCCACGCAGAAGGCAGCCTCTTAATAAACACTAAAACTTTTCAGTCTGAAAAAATGCACCACCTCTAATTGCAACAAATTAAATTGTTCAAGGGAGAGCTTACAAAGGTATAAGACATTATAAGCTTACTGTATAATAGCAGAAGAGCATAACTTCATTCTTGCAGTGCTGTTTAATCTGTCTGTTGGTGACAATGTTAAATGTCAGATGAGAAACAGATGCAAGCAGTAATTGGAAACAGATCTCTTTAACGGTTTAGAGATGGGATGTGCAGCAGCAATAAGATTGTATTCAGACACCACCTTGATGAGAGGAAAACAGATTAATTCCTTTAAGTCCTCCAGGTTTGACTTAAAACAAACCTTAATTTTATAAATCCCAGTTCTTCATACTTCTCATATTATCACTGGAAGTTCCAACACCCATCCAAGCAAAAAATGTGGATAAAAATATTTCCCCCTTTTGTGCTGCTCCTCTTCTTTGTAGCCATACTGGATGTGGGAATCTAAAAGTTCTTGTGTCTCTTCAAGTCATTTCTGAATTATAGCAAACATTTTTTAAAGTCCTGGAATAGCAAGGTTTCCCTGAAAAAAACCCTGTTCATTAACCCTTATCTGAGGCTGAAAGAGTATGACTTGACCAAGACAATGCAAAGGGTTTCCATGGCTGAGTAGGGATTTGAACTCTGGTCTCTAGAGTCATATTCCAATGCTCTTGTTCTCTCAAAGTACCTTTTATTACCATACAGTAAGAATTCCTATTTCTTGTGCAGATATGTGCTGGGGAAAGCATTTAATTTCATTGTAGAATGTGACAAATGTTTGGCAGTGGGAGAACTTTGATACAATCTGGGTATCTCTGAGAGTAGCAGCTAGAAAATCGAGGATCAATGCAATCCCTTTGCATTACATCCCTCTGAATTTGGGAAGCCCAAGTTGAATCCCCCCAAATCTGCATATGGTTATTGTGTGTTGAAAGCAATCATTTCTGCATAGAAAACCACATTTCTGTGCAGAAATTAGTATTTCCATGTGGAAATATTATATTCTGTGCAAAAAAACACTGTGCAAAAAAGCTGTCATTAAGGACTTACTCTTCACAAAATTAACATATGACTGATTTTTACCAAAATTTAAAAATCATTTACTGCAATAGGAAACAGATTTTCTATGCAGAAAAGTTTTGCTCCATGTACGAATTTTACAAAGAATTAGCCCCAACTTGCAAATGGACTTTGAAAAGCTCATACTTTGTGAAAAATTGCTTGAAGCAAGAAGAAAATTGCAAAAGTTACTCATTGCTTCCTTCGTGAAGAAACTTAGTGAAGAATTACATCCCTACTACTACAATCATATATTAAACTGTCATTTGTACCTCACTCAGTATTCAATTCATCCATGTATGAACTCTGCAGAAATATTTCCACCAAATTATTTTAAGCAAAACATTACAAAACATTCGATAGGGTAGCCTAATTCACCAATAAGAGTGAAAGATTTATAGTGTTTAAAAGAGGATCATGGATTTTCAAATCCAATACAGCCAGAAGCAAAGTTCCTACCTAAATCTGTCTTCATCAGAACAACATACCTTCATCTACCTTACAGAGATAGAATGTTAAGCCTAAGATTCTTAAATAATATCCTATAATAATATCCATAACTTTGCTGTGGTAGTTGATGTTCTGAGACAATGTTCAGAGCATATCATCCTAACACGGCTCAGTTACAGATGACTTAACATGTCATCGTATCCATCTTTCTTAAAAGTAACTTTACAAGTTCTGCTCCTCTGATATATAGTCTTCCATGTGCATGACTCGGGGTGGACGTGTATTTGAATGCTTTTCTCGCCTACTCCTCTAGTGGCATAGATTCAATCATAAGCTGAACAATCAATTTAGCACAGCAAGCAAACAATTTCCAAACACATTTGTCTTTGATCTTCAAAGTGGGATGAGGGAAAACAAGATCTGCAGAAATGAAATGTTGGTTAGAAGAGCATCAGTGCTTTCCATTTTTTCCTTCAGCTAGTTTTTAAGACTGTGAATGGGTCCCCCAACAAATGGAGAAAAGTGGTTAGGGGTAGGGATGAATGAGAATTTCAGTTCAGTTCAGCTTTCATGTAGATTTACCAAACAAAAATGCACTTCAGTACCCATCTCTATTAGTGGTGCCAAATCAGTGTCATCAACTCTTCCCCTCCCCAAACCTGAAAACCTTATCATTCTTACACAGTTACAACTTGGGAATAGTTGTATTTGTTTCACTGAGTTGGAAGGAAATCGCCTCAGTTTGTTTTTTGAATAGTCCATTAATATTTGCAAATTTCTTGATCTTAAGTCTGGGAAGAACTTGAAGTTGAAGGAAAAAATGAAAAATCAAAATTGACATCAGGGAATACCATTGCAGAGCAAAACTGGCAGATGGAAGGAGATGTAGGGATTCTTCAACCTGACTATCCCTCCCCCTTAAAAATGCTATTCTCTGTGAATGTCAAAAGATAACACAGACTTGAGGATTTCCTTTTTGTCTCTGTTGCGTTTAGATCCATCCTAAATTATTTCATCCTGCAGATTTGATACTTTTTAGCATATGCTAGGAAAGTGTTTGTATTTGGTGGGGAGGGGGGATTGCTTTTTTGCTTTTTGGGTTGTTATGTTTTATAAAGCTTCCAAAATCTCTGTCAAAAAGTCTAACTGGAACTCTCACATCAAATCTAAACTTCATTGGTCATAGCAACCAGAGCCTAAATTTCTTCCATAGATTAAGTTATGGTCATCACTTGCAAACAGTCATGTGGATCTGGAGCTTCTGTCAAATGAATAGGGCCATAACTCTGATGAGGTAGAAGGATGACTTATGAATGATGACTGATTACTTGAAATGAAGAGCTGAAGAGATGATTTAAGGCTAGATGGTTGAAAATGTGCTAGATGTCATTTAGACTAATGTGAGGTTCTGCAGGCGTGCTTTCCAAATGAGTCAGTGTTAAGGAACAAAGTAAGGTATTGTGTGTCCATATAAACTATGATTGCAACCAGAAACATTTTCCCCCTTGGGTTACATACAAATGAGAAAATAGGTGTTAGCATTTTTATGAGCTTGCAGGGTGTCATTTATTGAATAACTATGAATAAATACACCATCCGCTGAATGTTAATCTTCCTTCTACTTATTCTTTGCAACCACCACAGCAGTTGGTATTTATTCCCTTGCCACCAACCCCATCCTCTCTCATGTTGTAGCTTTATAAGAAATTGAAAATGTGATGATATTGCCATGGCCTGAGACTGATACTAATAGTTGTAAAAGCAACATGGACAGTTGTCTTTCTATTTTCATGGATTCTGTATCCATGGATTCAAATATTCACAACTATTTTTTAAATGTCCAGAAAGCAAAAATGATTTTACTATTTCATTTGAGGCATGCCATTATATATGATTTAATATATGATGATATAGATTTGATGTGAGAGTTCCAGTTAGACTTTTTGACAAAGATTTTGGAAGCTTTACAAAACATAACAACCCAAGAAGCAAAAAAGCAATCCCCCCTCCCCACCAAATCCAAACACTTTCCTAGCATATGCTAAAAAGTATCATCAAATCTGCAGGATGAAATAATTTAGGATGGATCTAAACGCAACAGAGACAAAGAGGAAATCCTCAAGTCTGTTTTTTCTTTTGACATTCATAGAGAATAGCATTTTAAGGGAGGGAATGGTCAGGTTGCAGAATCCCTAAATCTCCTTCCATCTGCCAGTTTTGCTCTGCATTTTTTCTTTTTTTCCTTCAACTTCAAGTTCTTCTCAGACTTAAGATCAAGAAATTTGCAAATGTTAAAGGACTATTCAAAAAACAAACTGAGGCTTGAGTACACACAACATTTGGTGTCCAAAGGGGAGCATGGATCCAAACACCAACATATACTAAGGGCCCACTAAAGCTTTTACAAAATGACACAAGAAACAGAACACCATACATTTGGGGAGGAGGAATTTGACAGGCATTATACACAATCTGGTGTGCAGTGAGGTTAACATTTCTTGAAGCTGGGATAACATGAACCCAGTAAAATGGAGCATGCTTTGCAGACACAGAATAGTGTCTACTGGAATGGGTAAATGAAAAACCTTAGGGGAAGGAGAATTATAACTGAGAGGTGACAGTCATAGTTTGGTCTAAATCTTTATGGAAAACAAATTTTGGTGGGCTTAAAGAAATTTAATCTATATGTACATCAGAGGTCAGTTACATTTTTTTATGTTTGAGATGACCTTATGACAATATTACAGCATAGATTCTGGAAATAAAAGAATAAGTTCATACAAGGGTTTGCCCAAAATTAGACCACTTTCTTTGAGATCAAAGATCCAACCTGATTCCAATTTAGCTGTCCAAAACATATTGAATAACAAATTCCAGCTTTTCCCATAATGCTTGGTTAATAAGTTGATCACAGCCTTTTACATTGCACCTATCTCACAGGATTGTTCTGTTAAAATTGTTTATAATCTGTGTGTATGTGAATCTGAAAGGGGGCACAATTATCAACATTTTTTTTAACTTCCAGGAGGTTAGTGAAATGAAATTACACTTGAAATAATTGTACATTTCGTGATTGATCTATATTATTTGGAACTTTTTAAAGGAAAGCCAGTGGAGTGAAAGTGGGAAGTTATGGTTTAGCAGCTAGAGAACTTCATTTTCTATATACTGGATGTTGAAATGAGAAGTGACAAGGAACAGGAAATCGCAAGAAACAGAAGGAATACATGTAACATGCCCACAATTAGACATCATTGACCCTAAAGTCACTGCAGAAGGGGCTTGAGATTATTGCATGGCTAGAAACCCCTTGAAGACTTGTTGAATGTTCATTTGGCAACTTTTAAATGTATTTCCCCCATTTCCTAAAAAAAAAGAAAAAGAAAAGCTGATTCACCACAAGTAACATATTGGTTTGCATTGACTGGAATGGTCAGTGTTTTCATTTGTGGTTAGGGAGCATCAAACATATTCTACAAGCCTAGTGTGATAATGTCCTTAGATACCTTTTTAAAGTTATATAGCAATTCTTATAATAACCAAGTGGAATGGAAGTAAACTGGAATTGGTACTTCAGTAATAGTCCACTTTCAATCTGCTCTTGTCTCATGGAATCATAGAATTATAGAATCATTGAGTTGGAAGAGACCTCATGGGCAATCCAGTCCTACCCCCTGCCAAGAAGCAGGAAAATCTGATTACTGTTGACGATTGATAATTGAAAGGGCCCAATGGTACTGGAATTTGAGAAAAGTTGTTGGATTATATCTGATCTCATCTCTCCCATTGCCAGTATACCTGGATTGTTATCAATAGTATGCTAGTGTGTTGACAAAGTAAATTTGCTGTTATAGGAAGTTCATGGGAACAATGAAATTGAGATGTTTCAATAAACACTAAAGAAGTAAGAAGTAGAGCTTTGTGGCTATTTCTAGAATTTAAATGCATGGGTTAATCATCATGCCAGGGAGGCAGGCTGTTCAGGACAACACAGCTTGATGTTTCATCACCAGTTGTGTACACGCTGTACCAGAGATTGCTCTGCTGATGAAAATACAATTTCTAAATTGAATTAAGCACAATGGAAGTGATGCAGCATAATGTTAAGAGGTACAGACAGGAGGGATGCTGTTTTCCAATGAGATTTTTTAAGGGTAGAGGGAATCAATGAGGCGGAGAGATGAAGAGAGCCTGTTCCAGATGGCAGGATCTTCCGGGAAAGAAATTGTACATAAGATGTGACAGCAAGGAAATGGGCACGAGATGAGATGAGGGAGTCCAGTGGGGCACCAGAGAAACAAAACAGTGTATGGTCCACTGAACTGGGACCCAAGAGATGATAGTTCTATTTCTAGGCTACAGTTGATGTTCCAGTTCACCTTGGACAATGTTTTTACTTCAAACGCTCTCTATAATTAAATGAAAGATTGCTCTTTCCAGTCTTTAAAACAGGACTGGGAATTCACAGGAAGCCTGGTTAGTTGATAAGGGATGATAGGTGACATCCTTAGGGTATCCCAAATTCACTTGCCCTTGATCTAGCACAGTGTTGTGTTGGGGCTTAAAAAAGATAATTTCAGCAGTAACAAAATGCATTTCTTAAATGATTTTGCTCAGACAGAAAATCAGAGAGAGCAAATAAAATCCCCGGAGACATGTTGGTGAATTCATGGAAAATAGGGTTTTTCTCTCTTAATTTTTTTTGTTTCAGACAAGCAAGATTTGCCTTCAATATAGACAAAATCACATGCATGTTTAAGTGAATAAGTTTTATTATTCTAGCCATAGGCCATGACAAATTAAGCGCACATATTAGCAACATCCAAAGTACACATCACAATATAAAACTTCAGTACAAATATTAAAACTCATTAAATCTGACTCTTTAAATTCCAGTCATGTCTACAACGCAGTGTATCATCCTGGTCTATTTCCTACCCTTCACTAAGGATTTTAGTAGTTTTGCACGGATATTTTGAACTGCCACTGCAAAAGTGGCAAACTTTATTGTTACATCTTTAGAGTAGTCTGCCAACAAATCCTTAATCACTGCTGTCTGCTGCCAAGCCACCCTATCCTCCAGAAGTCCTCCTAGAATCTTCTTTCTGGGATCCTTATACAGAGGGCAATGTAGTACGTAATGTGTTAGATCCTCAATCTCTCCTGAACTATATATACATACCCTTTGGGGATAAGGTGTCCCTCCATATCTTCCCTCCAGCCACATGGATGTTTAAGTGTGAATATACTGTAAGAGTCACCAAATACAGTTCTATTTTAAGATTTCTTCAACTGTTCCTGAACACCTTGGACAATGTTCAAAGTTTAGACTATTACCACAGGAGACCATTGCTCTACTGACACGAAACCTATAAGGAAACGTTGATATATAGAGATTCACATCCAAACTTTCAAGCACTCAAATTCTTGGATGGATACATTTGTCACTTTCCATTTCTCCCAGGTATGTTTTTCAGTTGTAGGTTCTTCCCAACTTGAACTTGTAAAAGAAGCTGGCAATATTGGCAATTAAGAGCATAAATGAACTGAAACAGTATTCTTTTCCACCCCTGGGTACTGTAGACTGGTTGAAGACACTCATGTGAGGTGTTTCACTAAAAATACAGGCAGGACCTTAATAAGCAATGGAAAGCACCTCTTGTTCTAATTGAAACTCTGAGAGGGGTCTTGCTACTTAGTTATTCAGTACTAACATTTGATTTCACTTTCTTGTGTTAACATATAATGGCTCATACTAAAGGTCACTATGCTGATCCCTGTTAACTTTCTCTTCACCTCATGATGAACCTTTTTAATTAAGTGATGGTATTAGAACTCAATTCTTTGAATGTCCTCTTTATTCCTGCTGATCATCTTTGATATTCAGTTCAAGTCACCCCATCTGTTTCACCTAACCTAATCTTTTGTCAGTCTTGCCCTTCACGTATTTATTGGCTGTTTCAACCATCTCTTAAGCTTCCACGCTACTTGTATCAAATCAGGGTCAGGACTGAACCTACTATTAAACCATGATTTTTATTTTTTTAAAAAAATCATTACTTATATTGGGACTTGGAAAGAAATGGGGTTTGCTATCCCTTCACTGAACTTAACTTACTCAACATTTTTAGTTTGAAATATCAGACCATTAATTTTACATAATTAATGCTATATTTAACCAACACCTCTTTTCATATAAACTGAAATCACAAGGGATACACCTCTGCATTTTTAAAATTAATTTGTTCATTTATTGTGATGATCTTCTAGATTTATTGAAGTAATCTGCTAGATTTTTAAAAAAATAATATTGCAGTCATTCATTACCATTCCTTTGCCTAGAATTCCCTAATGTTAATATTAAATAATCTAACAAGGATTTACAAGGTTAAAATACATTGCCCACAAAACTGTATCCTAGGTAAAATGCTGACACAGGCTCACTGTGGATAATGCGCAATCTTTTATTTATAGCTTATGCTTGTGAAGCTATCTATCTAGAATGTGTCACTTATTTATTTTTAAAAAGATGCAAGAATTAAACAGAATATTGTGTCCAGTGTTATATGATTCATAACTTTTAATTTTTATCACTTGAATATTTCTATGATCATTTTATTGAATAAATGTTGACCAAAATATAAAAACAATTTCAAATATATAAAAACAACACAAAACCTCACAACCTCTGAGGATGCTTGCCACAGATGCAGGCAAAACGTCAGGAGAGAATGCTTCTAGAACATGGTCATACAGCCCAAAAGAGAACCCAACACACAAATTACCAACAAGGTACAGAATAAAGAAAAGCAAAAGAAATACAAAGTTTAATAATAGGGGTGTGCAGAATTCCGTTAGGCAATTTGGGATTTGGGAGGGTTCACCAGAACCAGGCATCTTACTTAGTTATAGTCTCTTCCGTAGAATCAACAGCCTCTATACTTAAAACTGAAGATCAGTTTATAAAATTAAGAAAACAATTTGTGATCTTTGTGGCCATTTCTATTACTTACTTTTCTGCAGATGGGCAAATAGTTAATCCCACCCCTTCAATCACCCACATAGACTACCATGATCCAGGTAGTCTCCTCTGAAATATCCTCTCTCTCTCCCTCTCCCCCTCCCCCCAGGCAGAATGATCTGGTTAAGCCTGCACTTTCCTCATTTTCCAAGGAGAGATTTCGCCAGTCAGGTTCTCCCCGTGAGTAGCACACTTCTAAGAGCATGCCAGAGCATGGTCAGAAATGCTCACTGATCATCATTTTCTCACCTGGAAGTCTAGTTTCTATCACTTCAATATTGAATTCTAGGTAACACTAAGGAATTGAAATAGGAATGTGAAAAAAGATTGTGCTTGGTGACTTGTCCAGTGAAATCTATGGGACAGTTTGTCCTGATGCTGTGCATTATTGCTTGGTCATTGCCTGTTGTGGGAGGCCTCTCTTCCCATGCTTACATCAAAATAAAATCTTACGCTTTTCAAAAGTTCAAAATACCACTCTTCTTTTAAAAATGTCTAGCCCTCAAATCTTTCTTTTAAAAATGTTGGTGTTCAGTTTTCAATGGATAGATTATTTACAGTATACAGCTAAACCTTTTAAAACTCAGAATTAAGCTATTCCATATCCAAGCAGACTTACTGCCAAGTATGCGCTCATAGATGTTTGGCATAATTCTGTTGGGACACTATATTAGCAGCTGCGCTTTCCCCCAAATTCATGTACTGTATCAGTGACCAAGATTTTATCATGGTTTCATTGCTTTTTAACTTTGGCGTACTATTAGGATTCTATATGATTCCATGATTCTATTAAGTTTAACTTTTGTTTGAACTATTGTAAACTTCCTAGAATCCCAAATGGAAGAAAATATATGAAATAATCATCAGCAGCCTATTTCTCCAGTGGCTTGCTTCCTTTGGGACCATTGTTCCACTGTTTTTTATTTTGTTTCTTACTTTTGTTTTGTCTGTCTGTTTGTTCTGTCAGAAATACTTGTTGCTGCCATTACCTGTTATACTGGTGTAACACACAACAATAGGATTCTGACCATAACATTTTAATGGCTATAACCCAGACATAGCTATAATCAAATGGAATCAAGAGGGCTTAAGGTACATAAAATCTTAAATTAATGAATTAAGTAGGCCCACTCTAACTTGTTCTGGATTCCATCCAATATTTGTATTAGGTCATAAAATACTTTCTTTTCTATTTGATATTTGACAGATTATATTTGATGAGTAATAGTATTTCAGATTTAGCAACCTTGTTTTATACAAGCATCACTAAAAACCCTTGTTTACTATGCATTCCATTGCTGACACATAATGATATTGTACTCTTGCAGTTTTGGGCAAGGATTGCTAATCTAAGTTCAGTTTTGACATCTGTCAAAAGGCAAAATGAACAAAGTGTTCCAATTAATCTAACAGGCCTTGTTTATTTTGCTATTCAGTTTGTTGTTTGAGGTTTAGGTTACAGCCCTGAAAGTGTTGTGGTACAGAGATGGCCGTGGCTGAGTCCAGGAGTTAAAAGATAACAAAAGTTTATTTACACATCAAATGGGTGTTGGAATAACAAAAAATAGCCTATCTTTGGCTGTACAAAAACCCCAATAACCCCAGGAAACCCCCAAACCAAAAAATGCTGAGAAGAAAAGAACTCAAAAACAAACAACAGACGTCCTTCTGCGGCGTTCAGTCAAAGGGATGTCCATAAGGCGTAGTCCAACATCAATCCAGGGGTCATAGGACAGGAGACAAACATACAGGAAAGGAGGAGACGTTCCAGAGTCGACAGGAGCTAAGTATACAGAAAACACATAATTCACAGCCCCCCATAAAACACAGCATCTTCCTCCCTCCATGTAATACTATACCAAACACTCTGTAGCAGGAAACTCACAGCAGTCACAGTGAAGGTCAAGAGGTACACGGCAGCAGCTAAACACAAAAGCAGACATGAATCCCAACCCCCCCACCTTTTCCCAATATCAGCTAGAGCTGCCATAGCAGCTCTCCCAAGGAACAAAGTGGATAAAGAACCCAATAACTCACGAGTAATCTGGAAACCAGGAGCCAAGACACAGGAACACAGGATACACAAACCAGAATAACAACTCCTTGACCACCGTGAGGGTCAAGCCAAATACTCACATCTTATATAGCACTATCAATCAGATTCATCAGAGAACCCGCCCTGCTCCAAAGCAGCAGCAGTCCCATTCCCTGCAGCTGTTGTACCATGTCCAGATCTCCAACCCAGCCACAGCTCTTCCAGCCTGAATGAAAAGATGGCCAGCTGGAACCCCAGAAATGTCTTGGCATACATCTCTCACTTCCTGCACCAATGCTGGGCCCCTTTCTTCTGACTGTAATTCTGCATTCCCTGAAACCCTTCAAATGAGAAGATGGCCATGCTAAATCTTTCTCCTCTGTCCTGATCCATCTGGAACCCCAGAAAATGTAGGTAAGTATATAGTCCCTGCAGTCCAGCATTGCAAGACTTACATCTCTCACTTCCTGCACCAATGCTGAATCTAGGTCTGTATCACTTTCTTCTGACTGTAATTGGGCATCATGCATTCCCTGATCTCACAGAAACCATCGAACATCAAACTGGATGATGGATATCAGACTCAGAAGGTTCCCTAAGTAGCTATCAAGCTGAATCTTTCTCCTCTGTTCTCTGTCTGAGTCTTGGGGTGTAACACTGTCTGAGTCAAGGCTTGAGGCACTAGCCACTCTCTTTACCCCAGCTGTAGGAGCCTGATCATCCAGAGCCGCGCCCCAAACTGAGCTACTGCTTGATGATACCGCCTCAGCACCTTCCTCCATGCTACTACCTGTAGTAACTGGAGGCTCATTTACAACAGAAAGTGAACTTTTTAAAATTCAAAAGGGATTATTCATATTTTGTGATATTTTGAGGTCTGGTGTAGTGTCAGAATATATACACTTCTACAGAATATTTACACTACAGCAATTACAGCTTGATGCTATCTTAACTACCATGATCATGATCTCATTCTAAGGGACCCTAGGATTGTAAATTTGAGGAGGTGATTAAACTTCCCAGTCAGACATCAGTGACACAGGACAATGACTTGGAACATTATCAATCCCTCCTGAAACTACCAATAGAAGTATTCCATAGGATGGAATCCATGGCTATTAAAATTGAATCAAAGTGCTATAATATCAGAAGCCATGGCATTCTTTAACATTTGAGGATAATTGTGAAAAAATGTTTTTCACACTCCTTAAATTTTGTGTAGAAATTGGTTGTTGCAGAAAATAGTACATTTTCACAAATGCACTACTTCTGTGCAAAATATGTTCTTTCTGATGGCGTATCTACCCTGTAGACATCATGCAGTTTTTCACCACTTGAATTGACCTGAATCAATGTTACGGAATCATGTAATTTGATGAGGCATCAGCAATTTTTATTGTAAAAGGTTAAAGACCTTCAACTCCCATGATTCTACAGCAATAAACCAAGCTAGTTAAAGTGATCTCAAATTGCATTAACTCTACAATGTAAATGCATCTTATATGAAAATGTTAGATTTTGCAGAAATGAATTCTTTGTAAGTATAGAAAAAATAAAAAATATGGAAAAGCTTTCATAATTTCATCTAGTAGGGAAACAATATTTGAAATTATTTGCATGCTAAGTTTCCATCCAAAATCCACATACATACCCTTGCACATAGTTCTAAATAAATATGCTTCAAACCAAGACATTAATGTTTAAGTGCATGTTATAGTATAGTACTCATTAATTTGGAGAGGGGGTTTTCAGCCAAGAACTGAATGCATTGAAATGGGGAAAAATCTAAAGAATAACATGTTTGGCTATTAATTCTGAAGGTATGGTTTGGGCTACATCAAAATTCTCAACACCTCAGACATGCCTGCTTTTGCACACAAAGCAGGTGTTCTCTTACTAAGCTACAATTCCTCAGGGCTCCCATATAAATTGGAAAGAGCTATTCAGTGATACATGCTAACATTTCATATTGTGGGCGAAATTGTGAAAAAAAGCAATAGAACTTGGAAGTGGAGTGGAAGTGAGGGGTTTTTTTCAAAAAGAAAAGATCTTTATACATTAGACCTGAAATAAAACATGTTTCTGTCCACGTACTAGTTAGTTGTTCATCATGCCATGCCATTTCTCCCTCTGTGGATTCATTTTTGTCTGAAATAGAGCATTTCATTGACATTGAGCATACCAAATCCTCCTTTGGCTACTTCTAAGGAAAGGAGATCTCACTTTCTCCCCCAGACTTGACAACATGCTTGTTGTTCATTTGTGTAGCAGAAATAGCACACTCACACTGACCGTTAGAGAAAGAGACCCTGAAATTATCTGCTCATTAAACTCAGTGAAGCACCATATTAGTAAAGTAACATGGTTTTTCAATTACGAGAGGAGGAAAAGGGAAAAGGAAATAATCCAAAATGAAGAATCTTATGTGATAATCAATCTATTACCCTGACACTGAGATCAAGTTGTACAATGCTGAGCAAGCCTGTAAAATTCTTCCTCATGGATACTTTTGTCTTTTGATGCATAACTTTAATAAAACAAAACAATAATTGGAAAAGCTATCAAAAGGCTTGTGATGCAGCATATCACCAATGAGCATGTTTGCGACACCTTTCCACTTGCCTTTACTTTTAAACACAACAGGCATTTTGATAACCACCTAATTTTGTATGAGACATTTCTCTAAAATTACTATGCTTCAGCATTAAAACACACACAAGAATGTGTTTTAGATTTTAGATTACTGTCACCTATTTTGAGGCCGTCTGTTCAATCAGATACTAAGAACAGCACAATCTCTGTTACAAAAAAAAAGACAGGCAACCCCTAAAAATGGCTCTTCTGTGTTAAAAATAGTGGTATGATGCCATCTACCTGTTAGTTTTGAAAATTACTAGGTGAGCCAAAACAAGGAATCTTGTGGTACCTTAGAAGCAATTAAGACTGCAATCATGTAGACTGTATCTACTTACCTGAGAACAAGTCTCATTGAAATTGATAGAAACAACTTTTGTGGGGATACCTATTGCACTGTGCAGTAAATAATATATTTTGACAGGAGCTTTCACAAACACGAGCCTCTTTCATCTGCTGAATAAGTGAAAATGCCAAACAGATATATACAAATAGTTCAGATATGGTGTACAAACATGTAAATCAAAACATAAGGAACAATATTTGCAATGTGTGTATAATTTACTTGATTTGTACCCCTCTTTTCTTCATGGGATTTCTAGTTACCTATTTAAAAAAATTGTTAAAGAGCCCTCTCTGGAGATTAGACATATGAAAAACCATCAACACAGTAAAATTAATTCAAATTTTTGTCACTTTTCTTGGCTCAAGGCTATGGAATCCTTAATTTTGTAGTTTGATGAACCAGGAGCACATTCTGGCTAAGAAAGTTGAAAGAGCTTGAAAAAGTACAACTCCCATTATCCACAGCATTGAATCTTTTTCCAACTAGTCTACTTTCAAGTCTTAAAACAACATGCATGTAGAAAAATTGTCCACCTTCCTTATTTTGATCAATTATTTTTCAACACAGTGGGTATTGAATGCACTGATCCAATGCTACCTTTAGTTCTCAGCAGTTCCACAAGATTCCTAAAAGGGAGAATTCCTTAATTTGTAGATCATCAAGTTCCAGGTGGAAGACATCTGCCAATGTTGAGGTCAAAATCCCCACAAACATGGATCGCAGTATCAGTTTCATCCTGCTCTGACCTACACATCATTGTTTTTATATATGTCTAGGAGGACAGAAAATGAACTACTACTGTCTCATAACTCCACCACCCCACCACCCTTATGTAATGGCACCAGCAATGGCATCTGTAGTAGGAGCAGCATGGAGCTATTAGAAGTGTGTGAAATGCCCATTTCATTTTGAAACACAAATTTAATATGCCCCATTTCATTTCATGTTTCTAAGCTATCTTAAGGGATTCATTTTGTTTTGAATTTGAAACACTAAAACTTTGTTAATTATTGTTTCGTTAATCAGCCCATTATTTTTATAGCTATCAGGATGAAACTTGCTACATTTTAGGACAAATTTACCACTGTAACACCCCTTCCCCTCCAAGTTTCAGAGCATTTCATGTATACACTGATTTTTGGGAATTTAAAGAAGTTTTTATGAATACCATCTTAAAAGAGCTACGGGAGCTATTCTCTTGAATATTTTTGAAATGACACAACATAACCAGGGCACAATTCCTCCAAAATATCAGAAAGATTTGCACTTTCACTGAGTTATAGGGATTTCCCCCACAATTTCAGCACCTTGGTGAGGCACTCCCTAAACAAAACCCTAGTAAATGGAAAACCCCCAAAACAATTAATCCTAGTAAACAGAACAGAAAGAAATGGGGTTTTTTTTCCAAAATCTAGTCACATGACCTCTCATGAGGCCAGAACACAGTACATTCTCTTTCCCCACCCTTTGATTGCTTGACACCCAAGGACAGTTTCAACATCCCATTCTTCACCAAAATGATGCCATAGATGCTCAAGTACTCTTTCCCTGCAAGACCTGCCAAATGGCAACCTATTTAAAATTCCATACTAGTCAAGGCTCCTAGTGACAGTGTAGAGATGGGATGGTTATGAAAGGGAGTGGCTCCGCCTTCAATACAATCAGCTTCTCCCCATGTTCCAGTGCATGATGTCATGATATAGAATTATCATAGCTCCTTCCCATTGAAGGTGAGCAATTCTGGCTGGGGGCAGAGGGTGTCAGCTTGTTGGTTGGGCATATCCCAGTGCCTAGATCGAAGGAGTAATAATACAATCTTTTCTGCCTGAGTCAGACCACACCTGCAATTCTGTGTCCAGTTCTGAGCATGACAATTCAAGAAGGACATTGACAAGTTGAAACATGTCAGGAGAAGCACAACCAAAATGATCAAATGTCTGGAAACCAAGCTCTATAAGGAACAGCTGAGGAGTTGAATATGGTTCACAAGGAGAAGACTGTGAGAGGATGTGATAGCCATATTTAAATATTTGAAAGGATGTCGTATTGAGGAGGGGGCAAGCTTGTTTTCTGCTGCTGTAGAACCTAGGGCAAGAAGCTATAGATTGCAGGAAAAGAGAGTCCACTTAAACACTAAGAAGAACTTCCTTCCTGTTTGACAGTGGAATATACTGCCTTGGAGTGGTCAAGCCCCATTCTCTGGAGTTTTTTCAGTAGAAGCTGCATGGCAAAATGTCAAGAATGCTTTGATTGTGTTTTCTTGAATGGCAGGGGATTGGACTGGCTGTTCTTTGTGGTCTCTTCAAGTCTATGATTTTATGACCATGTAAAGCTGCACATAGGGACAGGGCAATTGCGCAAGGAGGGACTGGATTGCTCCTTCACTAATGAACAAGAAAGTATGCACACTGGCATAACAGAGGATTATACTAGCATATGTCACCAACAAGATTCCAGCCATTATGTGCCGGCACTGCATAGCCAGATCCAGCTGTAGTCATGGATACATATTTCTGCTTACCTATTTGGTTTAAAAATGGGTGGAGAAATGTCCTGAGATTTACATCCTCATCTAAATTCTTCCTGTTCTATTTTATGAATTATGAATTGAAATGAGGAGCATCAGCTCAGTTGCCTCAATTGCAGTCATGTTGTCAGAGATTTTGCACACTTCCAAAAAGGCTATGTAAAACACACAGTAAAAGGCATTTGATTTTATGAGAGCACATATGTCTGTGAAAAACACAGCTTGTCTTGGCTTAGCATTAATTTTTACTACCCGGACAGTAAGTCAGCGGAACGTGCTACAAGACTTTAAGGTAATGGGCATTTTAGTAGACTTTCATTCCCTTGTGTCTAATGCTTACAGCTAAGCTACAACCAGGCCCAGGAATCAGGCATTTTGTGCCTTGACAGGGTTACAGTCACTATGGAAACCAGTCCCTTTGTATCTTTGCATTTGGTACATCTGTCTTATTCTGTCTGCAGCTCTCAAAGAGGAAACCTGCTGTGATATAACACAGGGTAATAAGGAGAAATAAACAGAGGAGTACATATGAATCTGGACCAGATATGGAAAGAGGAAAATTCCATGAAACTTTTGCAGAACCGTAACCCAGCTTATCAGTCCTCGTGACAATGGTGTAGAACGGGAAATATTTTCCCTTCTGCATGTAGCAGACTGTCAACTTTGCTTAGGATTTTAAAAAAATAGATATTTTAAGATGAAGTGTGACGGGGATTATTATTTTGTTATGCTTTGTTTTATGTTATCTTCCATCATTCAAATCCACAACAATAGCTGAGAGTTAGGAAATCTATGAGAAAGTGCAGTGTCAATTATGAACAGCAGAGAGAGATCAGACAGTATCCAATACTGGAAAAATAATAACAGCCTTTAGCATTCCTATATACAGTACTTCATAATATCAAAGCATTGTGGAAACATTATTTAATTAAGATGTTCAAGAAGACTTTTGAAGCAGCTAGTAGAGATTGGCAAACACAATTAAAATAATCAGAGCCTCAATCAGCAAGTAATGTGTAGTGATATGACTGTTGGACTGCACACCTGGGGTTAGAGTTTGAATCTCTGTACAGCCATTCAAATCTACTGGACAACCTCTGGCAAGTTGCATTCTCTCAACCTCAGAAGAAACCATTAACAAAACCTCTCTGAATAAATCTTGCCAAGAAAATCCCATTATACGGCCTCCTTGGGGTCACCATAAATTGTCAACCATTTCAAGGTACACATCATTTTAAAAAATGCTGACACTGATCTCCTGTATCATCTGCCTTCTTCAAACATTACAGTTGTTCACATTGCATTTACAGGGGAGAGTGTCCCACAACAAATAAATATACATATACAAGCAGCCCCCGAGTTACAAACACCTGACTTAAAATGACTTAAAAATGGGGGTGTGAGACAACAGAAAGTGAGAGAAATCTACCCCTCGGAAGGGAAATTCACTTCTGAAAGAGTTATCATGGGAAAAAGTGTCTCCAGTGAAGCTTTATCACCGATCCTTGTTTCCACAACAAGGCAGATTTTTCAAAATCCAATTATCCCAGGGATAGAAAGTGAAATGAAATCTTCTGAAAAGAGGCACAGAGAGCAAAATAAACACCACAAGGGTATTAGCCCTTCCCTATGCTATCCAAAGCATAGAGAGAGAGAGAGAGAGAGAGAGAGAGAGAGAGAGAGAGAGAGAGAGAGAGAGAGAGAGAGAGAGAAAGGGGGGAGAGTTACACTTTAAAATGTACCTGTTCCAAGTTACTTACAAATTCAGCTTAAGAACAAACCTACAAAACCTATCTTGTTCATAACCCGGGGACTGACTGCATACCGACAATCAAAGTACAGTGGTCCCTTGCTACTTCGTGGTTCGCTTATTGCAAAATCACTATTTTGCAGGGTATTTCATTTTTTAAAGAATTTAAATAGCAAGGGAACACTGAGGATTGAGGAGGCGTTGCAGTGCCCAAGTGGCGGCAAGAGGCCCAGGTGGTGGTGAGGAGGAGAAAGAGGAAGGTAAGGAGGGCGATGGGGGAAAAAGAGCCACCCTCTCACCCTCATTACTTTCCTCTTCCTCCTCATCATCACTGCATGGGGCCTCTTGCTGCCACTTGGGCCCTGCGACTGAGGAGGTGTTGCAGGGCCCAAGCAGCAACAAGAGGCCCGGTCAGCAATAAGGAGGAGGAAGAGGAAGGTAGGAAGGGCAAGGGGGGGGGGGAGAAGAGCCACCTCCTCACCTTCCTCTTCCTCCTCATCACTGCCTGGGGCCTCTTGCTGCCGTTTGGGTCCTGCAACTGAGGAGGCATCGCAGGGCCCAAGTGGCGACGAGATCTCATGCAGCAATGAGGAGGAGGAAGAGGAACGTAAGGAAGGCGAGGAGGGAAGATGAGGGGGCATCCCTACTTTGTGGAATTTCACTTATCATGGGTGGTTCTGGAATGTAACACCCATGATAAGTGAGGGACCACTGTATAGAATAGGGGTGAGGAATAAAAGCTAGTCCAGGAAATACTTTTATGCCCCAGTACCTTATGGGGGCTGCTAGAACTACCATTTGTTTTTTTTAAAAAAAAACATCCTAAAGTTGCCACTTCTGGTTCTCAAAAATGGATACTTCTTAGTTTTAAACAATACTATTTGAAAAGCATGTTGTGATGCCCGAAGTCTCCCAGGAGCAACTCTCTTTGGCCAGAAAACATTCCTCTAGCAACTCCGGAGGTATTCAGTGGGGATAGAATAATAATAATATTAATGATATTAATGATAATAATAATATTTTTTATTTCTTACCTGCCTCTCCTCTCCTCATGGCTCGAGGTGGGTCATAGCAATATATAATGTTTAACTAGGTTATTTTAAGAAAGCAATTAGTAATTTTAACAATAATCTGAATGCTTAGAGAAAGTCTTTGAAGACCACACAGTTTCTGAAACCTATTCACAGTTCAAGACTTATTTTGCACAACATTTTCATATGATTGTTTAGCATAGAAGATAGCACTGAAACCCCCATGTGAATTTTACACAGATTAAAGCTTCAACATAGCATGCTCACTGTGGGATATAATACTTCAGCATAATGTTGGGCAGAAATGAGATGTCAGACCTTTAGTATTCCCCAAGGGGGACACAGAGTTGGAATGAGCCCTGAAACTGAGCAGAAAAGCAAACTGTGGCCAAAGAATCCACCAGGTTTCAATACTGCTTTCATTCTGATGTGAAACAGTGGCTGAGAGGATGTTCAGTACTAGATGCCTGATTTGTGGTTGTTGGCCCTGGGCACATAATATTTCAATTACAACATTTCTAATATCACACAAATGAGAGCTCAGGAAACAATATAGGCCATGGGGATGTGTTGGCTATTGTCAAGATGTAGTTGATCAAGATAATTAAAAGAGAACAGTATATAGTTGAATCTTTTGTTATTTTTGCCAACAATAAAATTCTCCCAATGTTTCTATGTTCCTCCAAATCCCACCTGCTTGATTGTAAGACTTGAGCTGTTTGTTTGTTTATTTGTTTGCCAAGTGGAAATTAACATGCATTTTATGTAATGTGCACACTTTCCTCATTTGCACATTTTATAATTATTTCCACACCAACTACAATGCATGTTTGAATAGTGTATAGCGGCAAGCATTCACTAATTTATTTTTAAAAAAGAAAATTGATTCTGATCTTGTGCATATAAAATAGCTAACAAGCTTAAGTACTGTATCAATTTCTGAGGAAAGATGTGTATTTTATATGAGAAATGGGTATTCTCATGACCACCAAAACTTCCTTTTTGTTTATAGCTTTCAATTGTCAAGTCCTAAATATACACTAAGAGACAATGAGCAGCATTAGGAAGTGCAATTAACAATTCATGCTACTGCAGTTTGGAGTCCATACTCCAGGAAATAAAGCCCGATTGTCCACTGGAGGGAAGGACATTAGAGGCAAAGATGAAGTACTTTGGCCACATAATGAGAAGACAGGAAAGCTTGGAGAAGATAATAATTCTGGGGAAAAATGGAAGGAAAAAGGAAGAGGGGCCAACCAAGGGCAAGATGGATGGATGGTATCCTTGAAGTGACTGGCTTGACTTTGAAGGAGCTGGGGGTGGCCACGGCCAACAGGGAGCTCTGGTGTGAGCTGGTCCATGAGGTCACCGAGAGTCAGAGGTGACTGAATGAATAAGCAACAACAAAATATATGCAGTAGTCTCCAACTATGCAGTCTGCCTCCCGCCTGGACCCACAGCTGTTTCAATACATTATGATGTTTTGGTGCTAAATTTGTAAATACAGTAGTTACTACATAACGTTACAGTGTATTGAACATGATGTTTTGGTGCTTAATTTGTAAAATCATAATGTAATTTGGTATTTAATAAGCTTTTCTTTAATCCCCCCTTATTATCCAAATTTTTGCTTATCTAACGTTCTGCTGGCCTGTTTATTTTGGATAAGTGAGATTCTACTGTATATACATGATTTATGTTATGATTGTTTATATTGTCCATTTGCTTTGTTTATTATTTCATGTTGTTAGCTGCCCTGAGTGCCCAAAGGCAGAGAAGGCAACATACAAATACAGTTTTGATTGATTAATATAATTTTAAATAGTTCGGATTTTTCTTTTAATTAAACTTTGTATTTTAGCTGCCTTTGAGGCCCATTCTTATAAGTGAACATGGACTAAACAAGAATGAAAGAATGAAACTGAGGAATGAATGGAGAACTCTATAGTAAGAGCTAAAGTGCAATCCTATCCTCACTAACCTCTCAAAATTACCTGCAATTTGCCCCTTCATAAGGGCTTTATTTCTGAAAAATGTTTGCTTCTTCAACAGTTGGCCTGCAGAAGAGTGTATACTATTCAAGGATATATGCATGATCTTTGACAAAAAGAGAGGCTCATACATATTTATGAATTTATGTAGTGAGCTGCCACCTAATCTCTTTATTCTCTATCACACGCACACACGCGCACACACACACATGTCCCAGGGCTGCTACTTTGCTTTTCATAAGTGAACCATACAAAATTTGTTCCCCCACTGCCAAAGTAATAATCAATCAAAATTTTATTTGTATCCTACCCCCTCTCCCTGTGGGGACTCTGGTATTATAGTTTTCTCACTTTTCATGGAAAGTAATTAATTGGCACTATCTGAGAGAGCTGGGTGTGTTTAGCTTGGAGAAAAGAAGGCTGAGAGGGAACATGATAGACATGTTTAAATATTTTAAAGGATGTCACATTTAGAAAGGGCTAGGTTATTTTCTGCTGCTCTGAAGATGAGGGCAAAGATAAATGGATTCAAATTCCAAAAAACAAAAGATTCCACCAAAACATTAGGAATAACTTCCTGATGATAAGAGCTGTTTGACAGTGGAATATACTGTCTCAGAGAGCGATGCAGTCTCCTACATTTGAGGTTTTTAAACATATGTTGTATGGCCACCTGTTGGCGGTACTTTGATTCTGTCTTCCATAGTAGAATCATACATATCTGCCATTGAATGCTATATGTGTACACTTCTATTATAACACAGTATTTTAGAGATGTCATTTAGGTGGAACAAGTATGTTTTTTTGGTTCTCCAGAAATTAGGGCACCATCCAATAAATTCAAATGGTAAGAGCAAAATATTCTATCTAAACAATAGGAAGAACTTCGTGTTAATATGAGTTCTCCAACAGTTGAATAGCTTACAGTTGAATAGTATGGTGGAGTCTTCTTGTTGAAAAGTCTTTAAACAGAGATTGGATGGCAATCTCTTAGGGATCCTTTCATTGTGTATTACTGCATGGAAAGTGTTTTGACTAAGTGGCGCTTGCAGTCCCTTCTAACTCTAACACTATCATGAAATTCACTTCTTGGCACCATCTTTTAAAATGATATAGATAATTAGATATAAAAATTAAGTAGTCTATATAACAAATTAGTAGATAGAAGTGTGGGTTCAAATACATTTTAACCTGGTTTCTCATCCAGCTGGAACTCAGTGGTGCAATTGTAGGTATTTTACACACACCTAAAGACACACAGGTAAATCTAACCTAAACTTTGACTATTGGTCAAAAGTGTTCTGAAACCATGTTTATATTTTTTATGCTTCACTAATATTGACATTTAATTTATTTTTCCTCTTTCTCCATCTAAAAACACACAAATAACTGAAGCATTAACTGCATAAGTGGATGCTTCAGTTTTCCAAAACTGGAAGACTAACATTCTTTGTTACTACTGAAGACACAGTGAAAACTCTAGGTTATTTTATTCTCATTATTTTCATTTCCTTTCTGGTGTAATTTACATTAATTATGTCATCATACATGTGAGCAAGGAATCTCTCCAAGAAAATGCATCCACAACACTGTACATAGCATGTAGCCTTGTTGCAGGCAATACATGCTCCACAGCTGCATGCAGCCCTCATAGTGCTATTTTGCAGCTCTAACTGTCCCTAATGCAAATCCCTGGTGGTAACATAGGGTTCATCTACATCAGGAACTTTAGCCGAGTGTAGATATATCCCACAGCAGTCTCATATCTGGCACATTCATGCTGAATCCAGGGCCATTGTTCACATCGTCAGGGAGCACAACTCCTCTTCTTGGTCAACACACACTGTACTTTATTCATGTTGCCAGCATCACCACCACTCTATCCTGGCCAGAGTGCTATGCAGTCTTCTGACCATTGTGGACACCTCTGGTGACATCATAATTAGGTGCCCATGTGACCAGTAAGAAGGAGGGAGGTACTCTGTTCGGACATTGGCAGAAGTGCCTCCATGAACAAAGAGGTAGCACACATAGCTCTGCCCATGTTGCCATTCAATTGAGCTGGCTGGTGGGAAATCTTTCAGCGAGTTCTGAAAATTTCCAGAATGGACTAGTGCCCCTGAAATATTGTCAAACATGATATCTTTCTTCTAACTGATATTCACACTCTATTATCTCCTTCCTTAGCATTTACATAGAGTGTGAATATCAGGTAGAAGAAAGACATGAGGGTTGACAATATTTCAGGGGCACTGGTTCATTCTGGAAATGTTCAGAACTGACCATTCAGCTCAATTGAATGGCAACATGGGCAGAGCTATTTGTGCAATGTTTCACACCCAATGCTGAAGGTACACATACCCAACATAACCTTATAACTACTTGCACGTTGGGATAAATGTGTTAAATAATACCTGAAAATAGATGCTGTGGTCATTCATGTATGATCAGATCTTAGTCCGCATCTACATTTGAAGATAACTAAATGTTTATGAGATAGAAACATTTTTAAAACTTACTAAAATTAATATTATTATCAGTGATAACTATTTTGGGAAGTTTCCATCATATCAAAAAGACTAACTACTTATGCTAGTTTCTGAAATTGCACAGGTAAAAATTTGTGTTGCATACACATGCATTTTGTAAAAATGGGCATTTGTGCAAGTATATGTGTAAACTGGGTCATTGGACACAAATTGTAGGATTTTTGAGATTCATAATAATGAGCTTCCCCTTCCCTCTCCCCCCTTTATATGATTCTAATGCAAGATGAGATCTTGAGGAACTACCATAGCTCACAAATCTGTGATTAAGTAACTCTTCCTCAAAGCTTTTATGTATTCAAGCAATCACACCCATCACAGGTTTAATCTGCCACTGGGTATTGTAATTAATATGCTAACAGGTTTTCAGAAACATACATTACTTAATGCTTGATGTAGTAAATAGGATGAAATAGCCCTCATAAAATGTGCTTTGTATTCATCACATGGAAATATTTAGCACGGAATCAAAACTTTACTGAAGACCAATGGCTCAGAAGATTGATAATGGGATAGACAACTTTTCATGGTTATGTTCAAGCACTGAATGTTGAACAGGAATTTTTAATTGCCCTCTAAAATGTAGATGAAGCTGGTTTCCTTTTTCTTGTGCCTTAGTACAAATTTTGTGGGGAAAAGTACTACAGTTATGGAGAGTTGGAATTGGAATATCTTTCAATCTGTTTCAACCTGTGTTTTCTTCCTGCTGCTGCTTCAAGCAAGTTGTGAGACACCATGTTGTTATTTTCAGTACTAAACTTCATGCAGTTTTAAATACATTTTCTTCCTAATATTACATCCACTTGAACAGTTACCTGATTTATGCAATTTCACCCATTAACTAAAATATGTATTTATGCATTTTCTTCAGTTATGAAAGCTTTAGCCATTGTTAATATGTGTGTGTGCGCACACAGTGTTTTACATATACTTCAGTTCTCAGTAATATCCCAAATCCTCACAAATGTGTAAATACTCAAGATTAGATGTCTATTTTCTCACAAGTCTTGGAGGATGAAAAAAACCCTACTTTTATTGAGACCATTGAGACCAACAAAATTTGTTTCCATTTCTGATGGGAAAGGGAATTTTGTTTTTCTGAGAATTCATCACTTTTTAAGCCCTACCAGAATGGTAGAAATTATGAATTATGAATTTTTCACCTGCCTCATTTATTCTCTTCAAGATCCACCTCCTATAAATGGGGAGGGAAATATATTAGTTTCAGAGCTAGTATTTTCCAAGCCTTTCTGACAGCATTTTGGAAGAATTAGGGGAAAGAAGATAACAGGCATTTGCCATCTATCATCATAGAAAAAACAAAACCAAGTAGTATATAAAGACTACTGGTTTGGGGGTGTACATGCCAGGTGGATCCTAAAACAACACTTCTACAAAATCCTACAGTCAGGATATAAGTCTTCACTTATTTCATTATCACCAACAAAATAGAAAGAGTTAAGAGGTATTATCTCCACTAGGGGAAGATTATGAGAGTTTGGAGGCATATTTTTCACTTATCTCACACATACATACATATTGTCGGCATATTGTTTATGAAGACTTATTTTTAATTCCAATTCACATTCTTATTCCAAATCATATTTATGGCCATTGCAAAATCATAAAAACAAAGTGTACCCCACATCCTACTTTTGACTTCTCAAAGATCCCTGTCCCATCACAGCCATTTGGGAAGTGCTGGAGAACAGAGTGGTGACTAATAATGCATCTAAGAATGCCATGTGACCAGAAAAAAGGATTCGGACTCACTGTCCCACTGTTCAGTGTCATGGAATACTTGGTGACAGGCTGCCTGGATTGAAAGATAGGATTTTGGCGATTGACATCAGGAGATATAGTAGCTATGCCTCCATAGCTACATCTCTCATAAAGATGTTCAGCCTGTATTTTGCTATTGGTGCTGTTTATTAACAAAGTACTGGTCATTCACTCTTGAGTAGTTTTTTTTCCCAGTAGGCTGTATTGTGAGCAATCAGGACAGTCTTTCTCAACAAGGTTGAGAAAAGTTGTGAATATGGTTTACAGCCTGTCAACAACTGAAGAGATGTGGAATTGCAGCCTATATCTTCATCTATGTCTTAAAAAGTGTTACTGAAACCAATTGCAGATTTACAGTATTCACTACCACAACAATGATAGTGGGGTTGCTAAAAAAATCTTTCACATTTTTGTGATTATTCTGACTCCTCCTTACTTACAAAGTGACTAAAGTGTATCATGTATCAGTTTCCCTACTTTCATTGTACATTCATCCTCATAGCAGTCGGCATACTCCTTACACTTCAGAGGGTTGCTCTCACCATTTCAGATCAGGCAGCAAAGTAGCCAACAGGAGAGAGTAAAAACATACAATGTCTTTATCATATGTATGTGTATGTGTGCAGGGGCGGTCTAAGGTAATTTTAAATGGTAGGCGAACATTATTTTAGTGCCCCCCCAAAAAAACATTATTTTGCCACCCCCCATGTAAAACAAATATACAATTATAATATCACAATACCATTAGTAGTATTATATTGTATCAATGTATATACAATATATTATACCATACACATACTATATTATATCATAATTATATTATACTACATTACAATATAATTATAATATATTGACATTATAATATAATGTAACATTCTATTATATTATTATTATAAAATAATAAAATTATTTATTTAAATAAAATTATCCTCAACTAAATATTTTCATTACTCCTATAAAACTCAAATAACCCAAAATAAAGTAAAATAAAATATTATATATTACTATTTTGTACAATACCACTATACTGCAATATTGTTTGTAATATTACATGTAATATAAAATATATCATCATTCTATTGTTATATTGTATTTGTATTATATTGTATGACAATATTAAGCAGAACTGTATAATAATCAACAAGAAATGCAATGTAAATGCATCAAAATCAGAATATATTACCTATCACCCGACTCATAATTCATAGGAGTCTCCCATAAGTCCAAAATTAGGATCCCAATGTAAATGTAAATAGAAAAACAGCCAAAATGTTCAAATGAGGTCGAATACAGGCAGCGCGGCCTGAGCAAACTTGGGTCCTCCCTCCCTCTAGGTGTTTTGGACTCCAACTCCCACAACAACTCATAGCCTCAGGCCCCTCAGGTCTAGACAGAAATAGAGCCGAAGAAAGGAAGGAGGGAGAGAAGAGGTCACAGAGGAGGAGGAGGAAAGCCCTTCATTCATTCCTTCACTTACACTTCCTTCACTGATTCTTTTCTCCTTCCCTGCAAACGCGCACGCGTGGTGGAGACAAAGGGAGAGGGGAAGTACTCCCTGCCTGCCCGATAGGGAGTGCTTTGCTTACAAGCTTCTGCGCAAGGGAGCTACTGGGCATGCGCGGAGGTTTTCACGCATGTGCAGTTGCTCCTGCGCTCAACTTCAGCTCCAGAGCAACTGCAACTGCGTGAAAACCTCCACGCGTGCCCAGAAGCGGCGTCGGAGCGCACAGGGCCGGGGTCAAAAAGCAGGCAGCTGCAGCACTGTCTGAGGAACATCGGCAGGGCCAGGATGGCGCCCCATGCGGCCAGGATGGCGCCCCCTTCCCAGATGGCGCCCTAGGCGGCCGCCTACTTGGCCTATCTTGTAGGACCGCCCCTGTATGTGTGTGTGTGTGTGTGTGTGCGCGCGCAAAGCAAACTCAAAATTGCCACCAAGATCTCACCTGGAATACTGTGTCCAGCTGTGGGCAGCAGAATCCAGTAAATGCATTGACAAGCTGGATCATGTCCAGAGAAGAGTGACAAAAAACAGTGAAAGGTCTGGAAGCTAAGCCCAATGAGAAGTGCCTTAGGGAGCTGGGTATGTTTAGTCTGGAGAAGAAAAGGTTAAGAGGTGACATTGCAGCCATATTTCATTATCTGATATTGTTTTCTGCTTCTCCAGAGATTAGGATACAGAAGAATTGATTCAGATTAGAGAAAAAATATTATTATTATTATTATTAATATTTATACCCCACTTTTCTCTCTTTAAAAAGGGACTCAGGTCGGATTCCAGTAAAATCGATGCAATGCAATTTAAAACTCCAAGAGAGATTCCACATAAACATTAGAAAGAATCTTCTGTCAGTAAGAGTTGGTTAACAGTGGAATATGCTATGTTAGATTCTTATAAAGTCTCCCTTTTTTTAGTTCTTTTTAAAAACATAAAAAAAGACTGGATCCTACTTTTCAGGTGTGATCTGATTGCGTATTCCTTCAGGGTTGGGGGATGGACTGGATGGCCCTTGTCATGTCTTCCAACTTTATCGTTCTGTGATTCTTTGAAAATTAACAAGGCCTATTAAATTAACTGGAACATTATTTATTTTGCCTTGCAGGTTGTTGGGTGGAATAATCTTTGTGGTCTTGATGTTTTTATAATTCTATAATTCTGTGGGGAAGAGACAGGTAAATGGAAGCCTGCTAGAGCAATTTTGTTGAAGTCCTCCATCCCTAAATATCTAGCATTCCCAAGAAAATCATTCATAGTTAGAACACTGACATTTGCTATAATCCCATTCCCTCAGCAAATTTGTTTGCCCTTTTCTTTGGATGTCAAAACTGTATTTCCAACTGTTCAGCTGGAGCTTCACATTTACACAGTTCTAGAAATCTGGGGCATGATGGAAAATTTCATGGAGTGGAAAGGGAATTCTTATTTGGGGGAAATGCTTCAATTTATTCCCCACAGCCACACACACACCCATCCAGCCCAGAAGTGAGCAGCACAAGCCAGCACTAAACTAAAGGCAGGTGAGTAGGTACAGTGTTATAGATAAAAAAGGAAGCCACGGGGCATCTTGGGCTTATGAACTCTCTGGCTTCTCCACCATAATTAAACATCATGGTGCTACACTATGTGAACAAAATTATATTCTGTTGATAGAACATGTTGTCAGCAATGCAGAGGGAAACTTCCTTCTCAGAGTTTAATATTCCACCAGGCTCTGGGTACTCATGGGTGTAACAGCATGTGAAGGAAGAATCTAGAAAGGTGTTTCCTGTGATGTAAGAATCCATAGCAAACTAACTCAAAGATTTCCATCACTTTATCCCCTTTTTACCTAACATCAAAATTTGCAAAAATTTCAGGAGCAGGTTTTCTACCTTTCAATAAAACTCAGGTGATGGATTAAATGAAGGGAGAGTTCTTTATAGTCTACATTATCTTCCACCCGTTTTTATGAGGATTTAGTGGCTAATGATTCTCCTCTCTCCCTCTCTTCTCATATTGCAAAGTACAGCTGCTTGAGGCAGTGCAATAAAAACATCATACATTTAATATGCCCCTGGCACAGCAGGTGAAGCCACAGCTGGGGAAAAGGGGGAGGGAGCAGGAGAAAAGAGTCTGTCTCTCTAAATCACTTCAGGTGCCCCTGGAACATTTTTCAATTGTCGAAAGCAATTTTTTATTTTAAAAAATCCCACCTCTTTTCCACTCACAAGAGGATGAGTTCTATCCATGATTTCTCTGTGCAACTTACATTAGATTTTGCTGCTCACTGGCTGTTTGGAGAGATCCATGCCCACTGATGCAATCAAGGAGCATTCAGTATATTCCTTGCTCAGTTTTCCGGTCCCATTTGGATGCTTCAGAAGAAGCAAGTGGAAATGAGCTATTGTGGAGTGGAGGGAGGCTGGGCAAGCAAAAAAGGGAGGTAGGAAAAACTGAGTTCTTGTTGTTGTTTTTCCAAAATGACACCTGTTTTCCACTAGTTTGAACAATGCCTGTTTTACATAGAAACAAACAGACAACTATCTTATTAACATGAAAATGACACTTAAAAGGAGAAATAAGGCATGTTTATACAACAAGAGTGTTGGGGATTTTTTGGGGGAGGAGGGGTGCATATCTGTATTTTTTTCTTTTCTGCTTTAAAAGAAGAAAGCTCAGTCAGCAACAGCAGGGCTTGGGGAAAAAATGACCTAAAACTTTTTTGACAAGAGGATTTAGAAAATTGTAACTTCAGTGGTTTCAATAAAATATAGCATGCTGAAAATCAATCTCCAGATGACTCACACTTGTACAATTCCTTCAAAAATTAAACAGTAGTCGCATCCAAAGCTGATTGGAAGTATGATACATTGAATGGATAGGTCACATTTTTCTTCTAAGCTTAAATGATAAAAATTATCTCAGCAATAAAAAAAATCTTTGGCATGGGAGAGAAGCATATTGGTGAGACATGGATCCACTTTAGGTTTTTGTACAAACTTTAAAGAAGCTCTCCAAGGTGCTAAAATAGGTTTACTATATTACATAGATGCCTTAAAGATCTGACTAAACCTTGGAGTGGATTCAATACTCAAATAACATGGGAGCAGCAGCCACTGGAAACTAATTCTGATTGGTGCCTTTGAAATCTTTCTTCCTGGAGCTTATACCCTCTTCCAGGAAATGAGTAAGGGGGTGATATAACAGAAGGAACATTAAGATGTTGTTATAGAAGCAAATGGCAAGCACTTCCATGACTCTTCTATGATGTTCCACTGCTGAAAAGGAATCATATGACATAGTTTAATTTCAAGAGTACTATGGTAGTAGAGATTTTAGCGATTCTACACACATCCCATACCTGGCCAAAAAGACGTTGGCATGGTCCAAGGAAACAGCTGTGATTGTGTTTGTATGGCAACAAAATGTATAGATTTTCTGTCCTGTTCATTCACTTGCAAAGGTGGGAGAGACTCTTCACATTGTGAAGAAGTGTTCTCCTTCTCCCTTATCTATTTATCTTTTTGTATTTTATTTTAAACCTGTATATCCCCCATTTTGAAATTTGTCCCCTCTGATTCTGCCCTATAAACAACCCTGATAAGCAAGCAGCTAAAATGAATATGTCTTATGTGTTTGCCTATAATTACTATTAATAAAATTATGTGTCTGTGTGTAGACTTAGTGCAGTGGTAGACCATTCTTAAATGCATTTTAACCGTGGTGGTGATGGGAAACCCAGGATGTATCTAGTCTGTAGAAAAATAATGCAATTTGTCACCACTTTAACTGTTAAGGCTCAGTGCTATGGAATCATGAGAGTTGAAGTTTGCTGAGAATTAAGCGGCCTTTAACAAAGAAGGCAAATGATTTTTGTAAAACTACAATTCGAATGAGTATACCGCCAGTTCGAAAACATGTACATACAAGTAGATCAATAGGTACTGCTTCTGCGGGAAGGTAATAGCGCTCCATGCAGTCATGCTGGCCACATGACTTTGGAGATGTCTACAGACAATGCCAGCTCTTCAGCTTAGAAATGGAGATGAGCAATACCTTCCAGACTGGGGCATGACTAGATTTAATGTCAGGGGAAACCTTTACCTTTACCTATACCACATAAGTTATTGGAATCTCAAGATATATTCTTTGAAAATGAGCACGCTCTGTGTTATTCATTTGGACAATATATTATATACAATCAGGTGTTAATGACAGATTATGCCCTAAATGTTGATGCAGCCATCAAAAATGGTTACACTTTGGTTCAGTAGTACATCAGCATGGAGAGTGTAGACAGGAAATAAGAAGGCGGCTAAGATTTGGAGAGGCAGCTATGAAGGAACTACACAAAATAATCACAAATAAAGTTTGAATTAAATAATTAAATAACAACATCAAAATCATCTATGCCATAGTATTCCATACCTGTTGCATTAACCTGTGTTTTTAAACTGTGTTTTTAAACTGTTTTCTAATATGCATTTTTTAATACCTGCTTCACTGGAGAGCTGTGTTTCTCCTTTCCAGGGTGCTTGTGCCCACTTTGTGCTGGACAGTGACCATAATAAAGTTTTGTATTGTATTGCATTTCATATGCTCTCTTTGTTGGCCTTCCTCTGTCAGTGATTCGGAAGATTAAGTTGGTACACAACGCCGCAGCCTGGCTCGTGGCAGGTCTTCCATCTCGCTGCCACATTATGCCGGTCCTGCGGGAACTGCACTGGCTCCCAATTGAACACCGAATCACCTTCAAAGTGCTGGTTTTAACCTTTAAGGCCTTGAACAGTCTGGGGCCGGTGTATCTTAGGGACCGCCTCTCCCCATATAGCCCTTTAAGACCACTGAGATCCGAATCATTGAACCTCTTGGCAGTACCAAGCCATGCTGCTTTCCATCTGACCATGGCTCAGAGGAGAGCTTTTAGCGTGATCGCTCCTGTACTATGGAATGCTGTCCCTCCTGCCATTCATGCAATGCCCACTTTACTGGCCTTTCGAAAGGCCTATAAAACCCACCTGTTCATTCAGGCCTTTGGGTTGGAGCAAAGCTAAGGCTCCACGATTCGGCCAAGGGTTGTGACTTTATGTAGCTGACAGGCATCGTTGCCGGTTTTAACTGTGGATGCATACATCCAACCATGTTTTAACATGTGTCATGTATTGTTTTACTGTGTTTTTACTGTGTTTTTATTGATTGTAATCGTTCTTTAACTACTGTGAGTCGCCCCGAGCCACTTGGAAGGGGCGACCAAGAAATCCAAATAATAAATAAATAATAAATAAATAATAATAAATAAATATGTTTAGATGGAAAATATGAACAGGGAGTGAGGAAGTTGAGCAGAAGAAAATTAATTCTGAAGTGGTGTTGGGGGAACGGTCAGTGGAGCTTTGTGAATACCATGAACTGGCAAAAAAAGACAAAAAAGATAAATGTACAGCCCTATGGAAATCCAAGGCAAAATGTGTAAACATGAGCCATTGTACATTGGACACATCATGAAATGATACTGTGCATTAGAAAATAGGAAAATCATTTGTAAACTAGAAGGTGGTGGACAAACTAGAAGGTGGCGGTTATTTCTAGTTTGTCCATCAGTCAGGAATATTCCAATGCTTTGCTTATCAGTGGAAAAATGAATTCATCTATTTCTGGGATGAAATTATATAGGTGCTAGGATCCTACAATGCTCAGTCTCTGCTTAACCGAGTGATGACAACTTCTTTCTATAGAACTTATTTGTTTGTTCTCCTGAGCTTATTAAAATTCAGAAAACTCAATGTGCTAGCAACGTACTAGCAATAAACTACTTGTTCCTAAATGGTAATGAGTAACAGTATTTTTGTTGTTTTGGAGGAAAGAATATTTTAACTTGATTGCACATAAAATTGCATCCAGATTCTGGTTGCTATTTTTCTGAAATGTTTATGGAGTCTGAGACATAATAATAACTAGATATGGCCTTGTTTAATTTATGACAGTGTAAAGTTCTACTATCTCAGCTTAATGTACCTTTTGGATTACTATGCAGGGAACAGAAGACAAAGGTATCCCCATCATCAGAAAAGGTGCCTTCCTGGCTCACGAGTAGCTTCAGATACAGAGGACAAGTTTCTCTTTTGGCAAAATTTATTTCCATCAGCGTGAATCCTATAAACATTTTAACTTTTACCATTCCACCTTTACTGTTACCATCAGTGCCAGCTATTACAGCAATTGTTAGAGTCATGGAATGATATTAGTTTTTGGAATAAAAGAACAATGTAGATAAATAGCTTTGATGAAGCAAATTGGAAAGTTCTATGTTCTGGAATTTTTAATGCACACATATTGCAGTGTAGCTATAGCATGTCTGTCAATCTTTTCGATGCAATTGCTTCTACAATAATATCTTACATAACTGTTATTCATCAACAGATTGACAGAAACAGTGCCGAGTTCGAGAATAACTGTGACAATAAAATGACTGTGTCACACTATTATTAGCTCCACAATCAGTCAAGTGCTCACTTTTCTTAAAGCAAGGAAATGTGACCACTCTAGTCAGCAATGTGGTAATGATGCCAATATATGGTCACTTCAATTATACACTGGAATTTCATATTTGGTATGGTATCATAATCCTAGGGTGACTATGAGAGTGGTCTCTCTCTCTCTCTCTCTCTCTCTCTCATGTCTTTCTTTCTTTCTATCTTCTTTTTTGTTTTTTCTTCCCTGCCCCAATATCAGTCATGAATATTTATTATTTTATATATTTGCAGTACTTTTACCCCGCCCTTCTCACCCCAGAAGGAGGACTCAGGGCGGCCAACAAGGCAACAATGTGATGCCTAAATACAATATAAGAACATAAAAATAACATTTACAACATTTAAACAACATCTCAGTACTCAGTTAAGTTAAAAACAATGTTCCGTCCACAAGTCAGGTTAAAAACAAGAAGCCATATTTCGTCTGTCAATTTGCCAATCCTATACTAATCTACATGCTGCATTCTGCTACTGTGCAAAGGCCTGGTCCCATAACCAGGATTTCACCTTTTTCCTAAATGCTAGGAGGGATGGGGTTGATCGTATTTCACTTGGAAGCGTATTCCACAGACAGGGGGCCACAGCCGAGAAGGCCCTGTCTCTCATCCCCACCAGCCGCATTTGAGATGCTGACGGGAGCAAGAGCAGGGCCTCCCCACATGATCTTAAATTATGAGGTGGGACGTAGAGGCAGATGTGTTTGGACAAGTAAGCTGGGCCAGAACCTTATAGAGCTTTATAGGTCAAAACCAGCACTTTGAATTGAGCCTAGAAGTGGACAGACTGCCAGTGACGTGACACAACATGGTGGGTATGCTCCCTGTATGTAGCTCCTGTTAGTAATCTGGCTGCTGCCCATTGGACTAGTTGTAATTTCCAAACTGTCTTCAAAGGCAGCCCCACGTAGAGTGCGTTGCAATAATCTAATCGTGATGAGACAAGAGCATGGACAACCATATCCAGATCAGACTTCCCAAGGTACGGGTGCAGCTGGTGCACGAGTTTTAACTGTGCAAAAACTCTCCTGGCTACCGCCAAAACCTGCGGTTCCAGGCTCAGCGATGAATCCAGGATCACTCCCAAGCTGCGAACCTGCGTCTTCAGGGGGAGTGTAACCCCATCCAACACAGGCTGTATGCCCTTTTCAGCCTTTTGATTGACCAGGAGGACCTCTGTCTTGTCAGGATTAAGTTTCAATTTGCTAGCCCTCATCCAGTCCGAAACAGCACCCAAGCATCGGTTCAAAGTCAGAACAGCCTCCTTAGTGACAGATGGAAAGGAGTGACAGATTTGGACGTCTGCCTACAGATAACACCTTACTCCAAAACTCCGGATGCTCTCCCCCAGTGGCTTCATGTAGATGTTAAAAAACATTGGGGACAATACTGAACCCTGTGGGACTCCACAAGACAATGGTTGTGGAGACAAGCAGGTGTCACCCAGTAACACCTTCTGGGTCCGACCCTCCAGGAAGGATTGGAGCCACTGCAAAGCAGTACCCCAAAGCCCCATTTCTGCGAGGCGACCCAGAAAGATACTGTGGTCAACGGTATCGAAAGCCACTGAGAGGTCAAGCAGAACCAACAGGGACACACTCCTGTTGAGCTCCTGGCGCAGATCAACAACTAAGGTTACCAAGGCTGACTCAGTTCCATGTCCCAGTCTAAAGCCAAACTGTGCTTATATAATTATATTATAATTGTAATATAATTTGTAAAAGATACACAGTGATGATCCTGCTTTCTGAAACATATACTTTTTTGTTTTCTTTCAAGGTCAAGGCAAAAGGAACTCAAGAGGTGAATCAGTAGATTACTTACCTAATTAGATCCAATTTTTTGAAAGAGTAAGATGACACTGTGGTCAGTTTTGTTTCAGACTAACACAAGAGAGTATTTTCCATATAACTTTCCATATGACAAAACCCTGTGTCTATACTGGTTGCTTAATCTGGGACTGACCATGATTTGGGGGGGGGGGGGTTGAACAGGGGTGTGTGAGCAGGAGGCAAGTGGGAAGTGGACAAGCAGGAAGCAAGTAAGTAGGTGAGGTGAGCAAGAGGGGTGAGTGGGGACAGGTGGGCTAGTGGGCAAGTAGGGGTGGTTGAACGAGTGAGGGACAAGTGGGAGAGTGAGCAGAATGATAAGCATGGAGCGGGTGACAGCTCTCGTACCAGGAGACAAGGGGCTACAAGGCCCTTCTGGCACACGTGTCATAGGTTCACCACCACTGCCATAGAGCTTTCCAGAAACTCTGTAAAAATCATCAACTTTGGGCATGTGGAAGCTGAAAAAATGCCATCTTGCTTTTCCTAGGTTCAGGCAGCCTGGGGACAGGGGGTGGCACCTTTCCTGCCTCTTTCAATCTTCTGTTTGTAATGCCCAACAGGTATAAAATGAAACTGTTCATCACTCAGCACCTGGAGAAATGATATTTAGAGTGCAGAGGTGAATGGAGAAAGGAGGGAGGAGAGGAGGGTCACTTTGTTGCTCTGGATATTGCCACTCTAGTATCCAAGTGATGATGAACACCAGCATTTTCATGCCTGGTGGGCACCACAAAATAACAGATGAATGAGAATAAGGTAAGAGTTAGAGTTAGGGTTAGGTTTAGGAATAAGGGCTGCATCTACCAGCAGAATCAATTGAAATAACAACTGGAAGATACCTTGCAACAATATTTTGCTCAACCCTACATTAACCACTATATTGGTCTGGTAATACATTCTGCATACAATTCTGCAACAAAGATACTTCTAACTGTAGTGTAGTTTCCCACAGAGGAGGTTCCTGCAGGAGGTGAGAGAGAGAGAGAAATAATCTATATGGTTGGATCTCATACTGATATTTGCCACAGGAACTAGAGGCACAGGGGGTGGGGGTGAAGTTAATTAGCTGAGGATTTTAGCCTGTGAGCTCAATATATGAACTCAGAACATAAAATTGCTTCTCATTTTCAAGTCAAACACAGCACTCCCTTAATGTAAAAGGATCAAGTTCCCTTTCCAACTCAGTGGTCTCAGTAAAATGGGTCACTTTCTTGTAGAAATGGCTTAGATTCATCATAAAGAATACGTTCTTAACCCTGCTATAATTTCAGACTATTTAGCTAGGATATTACTCATGGAAATGTAGGTTAGATAAGCAAGCTAAGTGGACCCAATTATGCACTTAGCAGCATTTTCCTTTTCAACCTGTGGCTGTATTCTTCAGTTCAAAAGAACCATTACTAACACACAAAGTTTGGATTGAATGGAAAGAGAATCAAATGATCAGTACTTCTTTTACTGTCTACATACCTACATACTTAGTACTTCTGATTTTAAGTAGTAAAATCTTCTGGAAAACGCTATTGAGAGGAACATTTTTTCCATATTTACCTACCAAAGGATTAGATAATAATTTAAGAATCAGTCAAGTGGGTTTTTTCCTAATCTCTAATCTCACCCCCCCCCCAAATGATGACACTGTTAAAGTGCATGCTGCTTATACGAGCTAATTGCTCATTGACTGAGTATTATTCTTAAGGATGTCTATAAGGAGGAAGACAGCATGTTTAACCTTGGAAATGGCCAACTGAAGAAAAACCTACCCTTTCCTTCAATGGAAAATGGTTTTTGAGATGGTTTTAAACAATTGATTTTAAAATAGATATAACTGATTTTGGTGTTTATTAGGCATGGTTTAGAATCCTAAAATGGTGAATCGTAAATCAAATGGGGGGGGGATTTTTTTTGATTAGTATATCAAAGACTTACAAAAAAATTCCCAAAAATTTCGGAAATGTAACTTAATTACTTACGAAATTCGTTAGTAGTTCTAAAGTAGGCAAAGCAGGGAAACAGGACTGATACTGTTTTAAACACAAGGAGTCAAAAGAGACGGGTATATAAGGTATATTTCAATGGTTTATTCTTCAAATGGTCTTCATATGATAAAGTAAATGTTCATCCAAAAGTCAACTGAGAAGTGGAATGCAAATAGTTGTTGGTCACTATGTGCGCACTCTCTGGCCATGAAAAGTCCCAAAGGAAATCATAAGTAAATGTCACATCAATAATACATTCTTCATGGGGCGGTCAGAGAGGGAAATGGGTCAACGGTCTGAGAAAGGCCTCGCCGTTTCGCCTATAATTAGGCTTCTTCAGAACCCAGGTGTGTGAAAACAAATAATGTGACCATTCCACTGATCCGGGTATCCTAGGATATATAATAATACATATTTTGAGTAACTAGAGCATTTCTAAGTGAATAGCACAGTGCAGCAGTAACAAAACCCGCCAAGTACAAACCCAACAGTACATTCAATACCATAAAGTACATACCAATATTATAAATGCATATACATGGTCATCATCCTGATATGGGTGGACGCAGCCACCGGTGGAACCAGACGCCCGGACAAAGGGCTGAGGAGGAGGACCAGCTTAAATACAGAATGGAAGGTAATTGAGTGATATTAATTGGACAAAGGGTTACATCAGAACCTCATTAAGACTTAATTGGTCGTTAAGACCTAAGGGCAACTCAGAAGAAAGGGAATTTATCCAGGCACATTCTCTTCTGCGTAGTAAGAGTTTAACATCTTGGTGTGGTAAAGGGATGATGCGCTCCAGAACCACCACCTTAAAATCCTCAAAGTGGTGTGTGTTTTTGAAGTGGCTATAAAGGGCTGAAGATTCGTTTCGCGTTCTAAATCTAGAGCGATGTTCTTGTACTCTCACTCTTAATTCACGTCCAGATTCACCTATATAGTATCTAGAACACGTACAGATTAGACAGTACACGACATTTTTGAGTGGCAGGAGGACCCTGACCTGAGGGTGAAAGTATGTTTGTTGCGCAAGTCAGTAATCGTGGTTTGAGTCGATATATGCTTGCATATGGAGCAGTGTGTACAAGGTACCGTGTGTTGTTTTGTGAAGGGTCCTGGGGTCTCCTGGCGAGGGCGTGTGTGAACTAGAAGTTGGCGAAAATTTGTAGTCCTTTTGAAGGCAATCATGGGAATTCTTTCAAGGCCCGGGATGGAATCAACAATGGGCCAGTGTGTAGTCACTATGCGGCGAATCTGTGTTGCGTGAGGAGAGTGGGTAAGAGGCCATACTATGCGGTCGGGCGGGGGTTTGGAGCGAGAGGAAAATAGCGAAGATCTGGGAGTATTATGGACTTTCCAAAACGCAGAGTCAAGAACAGACCGGGCAGCCAGGTCAGATGCAGAGGATTCAAAATCCTGGTCAGTGGAAGAGTTTCGTTTAAGTCTGGTAAATTGGGAAAATGGGAGGCTATTTTTAAGGGAGGGAGTATGATAAGAGTGGTAATGAAGGTAAGAGTTTTTATGGGTAGGTTTAACAAAATGTCACTGCGGACATTACTTCATTATATACCAATGTTGACTTACCCACGGCCAGGACCATCATTTTCAAATTATTAGACTTGAGGCCCCCTCCTCAACATCCCCCTCAACATCCCCCCACATCATTTCTTATTGAACTCCTTGACATAGTCTTTGATTACAATTATTTTTGTTTTGAAAAAGAATTTTTCATTCAGAAGGGCGGTGTTAGCATGGGCCTTAGTCTAGCGCCATCTGTGGCCAACCTGTATGTTAATGACCTAGAACAACAATTTTTATTTCCCGATCTTGAAATTACTCTACCCATTAGGCATTACTACAGGTTTATTGATGATATCTTTTTCCTCTTGGGCAAACCAGGTGACCTTGATTGCATCAGTGATTATTTTAATACATGGGCAGAACGAATTAAATTTACTTTCACTGCTGATGCCCAGAGTGTCACCTTCTTAGATCTCACGGTCTACAAAAACGATGGCATTTTGAATGTAAAAATTTTTGTTAAACCTACCCATAAAAACTCTTACCTTCATTACCACTCTTATCATACTCCCTCCCTTAAAAATAGCCTCCCATTTTCCCAATTTACCAGACTTAAACGAAACTCTTCCACTGACCAGGATTTTGAATCCTCTGCATCTGACCTGGCTGCCCAATTGTTGGCCAGGGGCTACCCCCGGTCTGTTCTTGACTCTGCGTTTTGGAAAGTCCATAATACTCCCAGATCTTCGTTATTTTCCTCTCGCTCCAAACCCCCGCCCGACCGCATAGTATGGCCTCTTACCCACTCTCCTCACGCAACACAGATTCGCCGCATAGTGACTACACACTGGCCCATTGTTGATTCCATCCCGGGCCTTGAAAGAATTCCCATGATTGCCTTCAAAAGGACTACAAATTTTCGCCAACTTCTAGTTCACACACGCCCTCGCCAGAGACCCCAGGACCCTTCACAAAACAACACACGGTACCTTGTACACACTGCTCCATATGCAAGCATATATCGACTCAAACCACGATTACTGACTTGCGCAACAAACATACTTTCACCCTCAGGTCAGGGTCCTCCTGTCACTCAAAAAATGTCGTGTACTGTCTAATCTGTACGTGTTCTAGATACTATATAGGTGAATCTGGACGTGAATTAAGAGTGAGAGTACAAGAACATCGCTCTAGATTTAGAACGCGAAACGAATCTTCAGCCCTTTATAGCCACTTCAAAAACACACACCACTTTGAGGATTTTAAGGTGGTGGTTCTGGAGCGCATCATCCCTTTACCACACCAAGATGTTAAACTCTTACTACGCAGAAGAGAATGTGCCTGGATAAATTCCCTTTCTTCTGAGTTGCCCTTAGGTCTTAACGACCAATTAAGTCTTAATGAGGTTCTGATGTAACCCTTTGTCCAATTAATATCACTCAATTACCTTCCATTCTGTATTTAAGCTGGTCCTCCTCCTCAGCCCTTTGTCCGGGCGTCTGGTTCCACCGGTGGCTGCGTCCACCCATATCAGGATGATGACCATGTATATGCATTTATAATATTGGTATGTACTTTATGGTATTGAATGTACTGTTGGGTTTGTACTTGGCGGGTTTTGTTACTGCTGCACTGTGCTATTCACTTAGAAATGCTCTAGTTACTCAAAATATGTATTATTATATATCCTAGGATACCCGGATCAGTGGAATGGTCACATTATTTGTTTTCACACACCTGGGTTCTGAAGAAGCCTAATTATAGGCGAAACGGCGAGGCCTTTCTCAGACCGTTGACCCATTTCCCTCTCTGACCGCCCCATGAAGAATGTATTATTGATGTGACATTTACTTATGATTTCCTTTGGGACTTTTCATGGCCAGAGAGTGCGCACATAGTGACCAACAACTATTTGCATTCCACTTCTCAGTTGACTTTTGGATGAACATTTACTTTATCATATGAAGACCATTTGAAGAATAAACCATTGAAATATACCTTATATACCCGTCTCTTTTGACTCCTTGACGTCTTCCAAGTACACCCAGTCTCTTTTCCTGACTGTTTTAAACACAGGCAAATCAAGGGGCAACATTTCCCTTGGTTTCCTTGCAGGGAGATATAAAGCATTAATATATTATTATTATTAATATTATTAAAGGACAGGGTTCCTTTGCAGGGACACATATAATGCATTAATATATTATTATTATTAATATTATTAAAGGACAGGGTTCCTTTGCAGGGACACATATAATGCATTAATATATTATTATTATTAATATTATTAAATAAATGCCTAGGCCTACCTCTGGTGCAGGCCTTGCTAATCTGTAGAGTTCTCCTCACTCCATCTTTTTTTCCCCATTCAGTTTTACCATAGCAGTCTAGGACCTCCGTTTGAACTCTATGGCTTTTCTTGATTCTGAACTCTTCCTTCTCCTCTCCGTGCTCTTTTCACTCCTGCTGCCCTTCTCTCAGCAGTTCTTATGTACTTCTGCTCTGTCCTTCTATCTAAACCCCTTCCTGGGTGTTTAAATCGCTTTCCGCCAGTCCTCCATCCCCTCTAGGAGTCCCGATTCGGGCTCTCTATCGTTTCCGGCTCCCTTTTCACTTCCTGGAGGAGGCCTTCCACTCTAATTAGGCTTCAAGCATGGAAAGGCCCCGATTTCACTGTGAGTTATGTCTGCAAAGCTATTTTGGAGGGGGAAATTTTCCTGTTGGGGGGACATCCGAAATATTTAATAATCTAACGAAATTTTGGGCCCAGGGGGTGCGTAAAAGAAAGTCCACTTCCGGGATTGGCCTTGCGATCCGTATAAACTTGAAAGGCCCATTACATACGAATCACTTACGATTTCTTTTAATTTCCGTTTCATTTTTCTCATGCCTAGTGTTTATGTATATTTATAGTGTATTTGATGTTCTGGAATTGAATGTTAGCGTATACTCATATACGTTGTGCTCCACCCCGAGTTCCCTTTGGGGGAGAGAAGGGCAGAATATAAATAACATTTTAAGATCTGAAGGGCATCCAAGCCTCTACTGAACCTCAGACGACCACTCTAACCAGTTCCTATATTTAATTTAAAAGTGGCCCCTCTCCTTCACACATCATGGCATCAACTTTCTTAAGTTCTCTGTTACTGTTTTGTTTGATTATAAATCATTTCTATTTCTGACAGAAAACTTGTCTTATCCTGAAAACACGTCATGGTGGACCAAAAAGTTAGGGGGAAATCTCTCTACACCCTATAGACCAGTGTTTTTCAACCTTTTTTGAGCCGCAGCACATTTTTTACATTTACAAAATCCAGGGGCACACCACCAACCAAAATGACACTCTAACACAGTAATACATATAGTTAATATGTTTTTATACACTTAGTGTGAAACCTGGACCTGTTTCAATGAACACAACATAGATATCCTGGCAGGAATGGCAGAAAGACACACACGAAGGTCTTGCTCAACAGCCGTCAGTCTCTCTATGTGTTTAGTTTTTATCGCAGTCACCCGGTCCTCAGGGAAGCTGGCTGGAAAGAGAGCAGCCAGACAGATGCACACTCCGAGGCAGAGAGTTCCACTGCTGAACAGCTCTCACAGTCAGGAAGTTCTTCCTAATGTTCACCCTCCTACACAAACATGCTTTTCTGCCTGTGCTGTTGTGCGCGCGCTCTCTCTCTCTCTCTCTCTCTCTAGATACTGTGTGTGTGTGTGTATGTGTGTATATATATATATATATATATATATTATGTTCCTTTGTGGGATTAACATAACTCAAAAACCACTGGACAAATTGCTGTCAAATTTGCCCACAAAACATATACTAACCCAAGGAGGGATCTGTCAGAATATTGAGCACCTTAGCTGTGTGGAAGAAAATACTTCTGCAGACCCAGAATGAGTACAAACAGCTTTACTGGCACAGACATCCAACACTTAACATCAGCCACATGGGAAAAGAGAAGCTGGCTTGGAGCCTCCTATATATACTGGTCACAGAGTCTTGCATCATCTCTCTCTTGCATCATCTCTCTTTAACTCTTTTAGCACCCAGACTTCGATCCTGCACAGTCACTAGTAGGCTGATGAAATCCAGGCACATAGATTGCATCATACATACATTGTATCACACATTGTACCTCATTTACATTTCATCTAATACAAAAAACATAATACTTTCACAGGACCATCAGTCAAAAAATTGATTTTGTCATTTGGGAGTTGTAGTTGCTGGGAGTTATAGTTCACCCGCAATCAAAGAGCATTCTGAACTCCACCAATGATGGAATGGAATCAAACTTCCCACACAGAACTCCCATAACCAAGAGAAAATACTATAAGAGTTTGGTGGGCATTGACCTTGAGTTTTGGTGTTGTAGTTCATCTACATCCAGAGCACACTGTGGACTCAAACAATGTTGGTTCAGGACCAAACTTGGCGTGCATACTCAATGTGCCCAAATGTGAACACAGATGGGGTTTGGGGAAAATAGACCTTGACATTTGGGAGTGACAGTTTCTGGGATTTATAGTTAACCCACAATCAAAGAGCATCCTGAACTCTTGCAACAATGGAATTGAACCAAACTTGACATATTGAACTCTCATTATCAACAGAAAGTATTGAAAGGGTTTGCTTGGGAATGGACCTTTTTAGTGAAGTTGAGCACTGTGGACTGATGGAGTTCACCTACACCCAGAGAGCACTCCAGAGAGGACTCAAATAATGATGGATCTGGACCACACTTGGCATGAATACTCAATATGCCCAACTATGAACACACATGGAGTTTGGGGAAAATAGACCTTGACGTTTGGGAGTTGTAGTTCACCTACATCCAGAGAGCACTGTGGACTCAAATAATGATGGGCGGGCCACATGGGGAGGGGAACACTCCACCCCTTTCCGACCCTCCCTCCGCTCACCTCAGCCTCCCTGTTGGCCCTTCCTCCTCCTCCCCCTGTATGCAGCAGCAGCAGGAGTTCGGCAGGAGGGGGAAGAAAGAGTATATTGGAGACCCAATCAGGGGCCAGGCCACGTGACGAGTGGTGTCCATTGGCCCTCTAGGAGGGGTGGGGGTGGAGATGGCTACCTAAGAGAGAGGGAGGGAGAGCGCGCGAGGAAAGTGGGCGGGGCCGACAGCGCTCAAAACAGTCTCCGCCCTTTCCCCTCCTCCATGATGCTTTGGCCTACAACTCCCAGTGGGGTAGAGAGAGAGAGTGCATGCGCGAGCGGGGGAAGGTGCGGCTGCACAGAGGAGCTTCCCCCTCGCCTCACACTTGAGCGAGCGCGAGGGAAAGAGCGGGCCAGGGCGAGGAGGAAGCAGCCTCCACAACCACTGCTGCTTTTCCTTCAGAAGAAGGATGGTGCGGATGGCTCGGGCGAAGACGGGAGGAGTCACGGTAACAACAGCAGGGAGAGGGACAACAATAACACAGCAGCAGCCATAGCAGCAGCCTCCTTCTCCCAAAGCACACCTGATGATCGGCCGCAGCACACTAGTGTGCCACGGCACAGCGGTTGGGAAACACTGCTATAGACAATGTGAGGGCCATTTTCATTTTAAATATATGCAAGTACCTCATGTTCATGAATGCTGAGGACCAACACTTGAGCCTGCAAGCAATGGTACTTTCTTATCCTGTCAGCCATCATGTGAAATGATGTTGGTTGAGGTGATGGGACAATGAGGGATTGGAAACTGGGGAGAGGAGGAAGAAATTTCTCCTCTCTCCTCTGCCCTCCTGATTGCCCTGGTATCTGAGAAACATCACTGCAGTTGATGGTTGACAGTTAAGACTCCACATAGTGTTTGGTCACCATAAAGCTGATCTGGGTCCACTTTGACCTAAGTGGTCAATGTGGATGCATTCTTTGACTTTGCCATTTTATGTAAGCTATATTATTTTACAACACCTTTGTAGTATCAAGGACCCATTGTGTTGATTTATTTTGTAGAAAGAACAAATAATTTAATTTATTTTTCCCCTCCTATGAGTAAGCTCTTGAAAATGGCAGAGTTTCAAGGACTATTTGCAGCAGAGTATTTTTATGCAGTAAATTGTATTTTCTGTGCAATAAAGCCATTGCTGTACAAAAGAAAATTATTTTCTGCACACACACTCACAAAACTGGTGCTGAATGAGTCCCAAACTATGAAACTTCATGTTGTGCAACATCCTTCTCAATGTAGTTTGAATGTTTGCACATATGCTTTCATCAGTAACTCAAACCTTTTCCATTATCATCTTCCAAGTATCTCATTAGATCAGTGGTTTAATGCCAGAACATCAAATACACTATAAATATACACTAACACCAAAATCAGTTATATCCACTTTAAAATCAATGGTTTAAAACCATCTCAAAACCAACAATTTTCCATTTAAGGAAAGGGCAAGTTTTTCTACTGTGGGTCCCCACATGTTTCCTAACAGCTGGGAAACTGGCTGGGATTTCTGAGAGTTGCAGGCCAAAACACCTGGAGACCCAAAGATTGAGAACAATAAAAGATTGAGAACATTAGATAAAGAAAGATAAGAGACTGGTGACATCTCAGGTGAGGGGTGCCCTCTCAGAGGCATTTTCTGCAAGGAAAAATGTATTTAAATACACACATCTTAATTCTTGTGCATAAAAGGCTGTTTTTATTTGATAATTAATGTATTATTTTTCTTATTCAGAGCAAGTTCCCAATTAAAACATTTCCTATGCAAGCATTGATATTTATTTAATGAAATGTTATTTTCCCTGTGAAGTAAATGTTGTCTGTGCAAGATCAGTTCATGCACACTTTGCATAGAAAACATATGAAACGGAGATCTCAATCAGTCCAGAATTTTTCTCATCAAAGTTTCTCAACAATTGAAAAATATGTTTTCAAATCAGTTATGAAACATCTTCAAATTTTCTTTTAATCCCTTTCTGATATTAGCATGATATTTATGTACAAGATGAAAATCTTGTATTATTCTGTTTTTATTTGATAATTAATGTATTATTTTTCTTATTAGTTCCCAATTAAAACATTTCCTATGCAAGCATTGATATTTATTTAATGAAATGTTATTTTCCCTGTGAAGTAAATGTTGTCTGCGCAAGATCAGTTCATGCACACTTTGCATAGAAAACATGAAACGGAGATCTCAATCAATCCAGAATTTTTCTCATCAAAGTTTCTCAACAATTGAAAAATATGTTTTCCAATCCCTTTCTGATATTAGCATGATATTTCTGTACAAGATGAAAATCTTGTTAGCCCCACAGGCCTTTAAAAACTGTTTTACACTTTTAGAGATTTGTAATTTTTTTCTTATTTTTTATGAGGAGTTTTTTTCCTGGTTGTATTGCATTCTGTACTCTTTTTACATGGTGACTTTGGGCTGATTTATTGTTGTTTGATTCTCATTGTATTTTGAATAACTTCACTTACATGTAAACTAAGGGATTTATTTGTCACTGCTAAGGTTTTCCCCTGACATTAAGTCCAGTTGTGTCTGACTCTGGGGGTTGGTTCTCATCTCCATTTCTAAGCTGAAGAGCCGGCTTTGTCCATAGACACCTCCAAGGTCATGTGGCTGCATGGAGTGCTGTTACCTTCCCACCGGAGCTGTACCCATTGATCTACTCACATTTACATGTTTTCAAGCTACTAGGTTGGCAGAACTGGGGCTAACAGTAGGAGCTCACCTGCTCCCCAGATTTGAACTGGTGACCTTTTGGTCAGTAAGTTCAGCAGTTCAGCAGTTTAACCCACTGCACCACTGGGGCTACAAGGACTAAAAGTAAAATAAATGCATTTCAAAATGGGGATTATTAGAAGATTTACAACTATAAGTGAAAAACTCTTAAGGCGAGACCAAAGAAATGCAGATTGTGTATTTATACCTACTCAAAGGTACAAAAGTTACCTTTGAACAGTGACAGTTTTGCCAATACACTTTCCCTTGCAAATCCAGCATGCCCTGAAAATTTACCATTCATAGAGATTAATTAAAAAGTAATTTAAAACAGTGAGTTAACATCCATCAGAAGACCAAATAAACCAAAAAAGAACAAAGCAAGCCATGGTTTTGCAGAAATCCTTTTCTAAGCATTTAGCCAAGTTATTTTGCCATTTCTATGGCAACTATAGTAAACCAGTTCAAGCTTCCAGGCACATGCTAATATAAATTGGCTGTTTATTCCACAAATGGGCTTGTGCATATGGGAGAAACAGCAAAACAGCCAAGGAAAATTTGTTGGGATTATATACAGTTTACATTGGGGCAATGAAATGTGTTCATTCAGCTTATATTTATTTAAACTGTTTGAGGCTTAAATGTCAGAACCATCCTCTCTGGCTGAAAGTTCCAAGAAGATGTACTGCAAACAAAAAACTCACAATGTTTCTAAGATGTTAGTGCTTATAAAGAATTCAGTGCCTACTTCAAATCAAAACTTGTTTGAAGACATCCAAAAATATGTCATTCCCAAAGGGCTTGCTCAGAAAATTTGAATTAGTATAAAAGAGCATTCCAAAATTCTCTATGGCTTGATGTTCATACTAGAAACATGGATAATTTCTGCAACATTTTGGTGGAATGTGGAATGGATGCATTCTTCTCATTTCCAAAATACTGAGCTGGAATGGATTCTGCCACCCAATCTGGACACACATGAAGACTCTTAGCTAAATGTGGGCTTTTGGCACACATGTTGTCTTAAAATATAAGAGGCTCAGCTCCAAACATATGTTTCAAGTATCTGAATACATAAATAAAATAGAAATTATAAGATTTTTAGCCAATTCAACCTAGACCAATATCCTGTACTGGTGAGAGATAACAAAACTTTATGGCTATTTGAATGCCCTATGTCACACCAGTGCATAATTGAAAACTTGTCAAATCACTTTGATATGCAACATGGCAGGCACATCCATGTGCAGTCTTGCAGTCGATATGAAATGCAGAACATCCAATGCACAGCAATCTGCAATGGCACGAGATTGCATAGCCCCAGTTTTGTAAACTTAAACTGAACATGAACTTCATGCATTAGCCCAAAAACAAAATCGAGACTCAATTACATTTGTAAGAGAATGTATGCATACTATGTATTACACCAACAAGATGCCAATCATCAATTACTTCAGCTGTTTTAAAATAATTATTTGTTTAACTGTATTTCAACATTATGAATTATTGTCCTGGATTTTATTCTTAATTCTAGCAAGAGCAGAGCCATTGAGCCACTTGAAACTGTCTTTGTATTAGTTCATTATTCAATAATTTAATCAATGGGTCTAGTTGAGTCTAACCCATAGAATTCTAATTGCCGATTTATTTATTTTTTAAAACACACACACACACACTGTGAGCCAGGTCGGAAAAGCAACATGTTAATAAAGTAATGCATTAATCAATCAACAAACCAATTATTTTCTCACACAGAAACATGTTATTTTCTTCATTTCAGGGGCTGATCATTGTTATTGTGCAAGACCATACATTCAAAAGCTGTTGCTGGTTTGTTATTAATTGCCCACAGATCTACTTGCAGATCCCAATCTACCTTCTGTCCAGCCCTATCCTACCAGCATACTCATTTAAATATTGATGTGTTAATTGGCTCATTTTCTTTCTCTTTTTTTTAAAAAAAGTGATTTGGTTCTGCAAGCTTTAACTTTCCTTTTGCAAAATCATTGCCAAAGCAATTTGCCAACAATTTTCAAATTTATTGCCCCGTGCAAATTCCTTTCAGCAGTAAGAAAGGCAATAATACACCTCAATGATGTTGATTGTCCTTAGAGGCTTCATTATCACGTGGTGTCATTCCCAACACAACATCTCTCCATTCACTTCTCTGGGGCGGCAAGAAGGGAAGTGAGGAATTCATTTTAGGAAAAGACCAGAGGCTACTGATGAATAAGATAGTAAAAACGTGCTGAGTATATCCAATTTGGATTTTCAAAAAATCAGATCACTGATCCATCCAGTTTAATATTTTCTGTACTGGCATAACGACTTGAGGGTCTTTCAACTTTTGTGGGCTATAAGGCTGGAATTCACTACAAAAACACAACCACCATCGTTTTCTAGCTACACAGTATCTCCCAGCATGATACCCTCCTACTCTTTCTTATCAAACAGCAGCTGCAGCAATCACGTTTAGAGTAAACCAAGGATCCACTGTACTCATGATATCATTAATCTATCTTATGGCATTATAAACCCTGAACAAAATGCCATCCAGTGTTCAGTTGATAGTCATGATTAACCAGTGGGATATTTTTGGAAGATCAAAAGGTTTTAAAAATATTTGGCCAACTGAACAACTCAGTGATTGTGTGCATAAGAAAAGGCATGTTATCCTCCTCACCAGAATCACAGATGCCATGAAAAGCACACAAAGAGAAACATTTAACCTATATGACACAAAAAAGAGACCACACTGCAAGGTCATTTTGAGTGTGTGTCATTTTCACTGTGTCGTACTGTAGAGGGAGAATTAGCAGAACACAAAACCATCTGGTACGGAAACTTGTGCTCAGCAGATGCAATGCTTTTGAAAAGCAGAGCATTCATTTTTATTGTGTACTAAAATTAGATTTAAAGTGTACTCAAAAGCATAACTAAAACAGATTGCCCCTTCTAGCATTCATGTTGCAGACATCAACAAGAGACTGTATTTGCTGATTCTTTTCTCACAGACCTTTGATCTGCTTATTATCCCTGTCAAGATATTAAATGGGAAAACATCTTTCTTTCATCCAACTGTAACTCTAGGTAATCACGTAAATTGTTCCCTTAAACTTGTTAGCTGAACAAAACAGTCCCTCTTCTTAAGGAGTCACATGCTTTGCTTTCAGATGTCTCCATTGGAAATTCACTGGCTTACAAAGCAGCTGTCCTAATGGAAATCAGGAGGAGAGACTGCCTTTAAAAATTGTCCTAGGAGAATAGGGAAATTCTGAGAGTGCCTTGGACCACAAGAAGATCAAACCAGTCCAAACTCCAGGAAATAAAGCCTGACTGCTCACTGGAGGGAAGGATATTAGAGGCAAAGATGAAGTACTTTGGCCAAATGATGAGAAGACAAGAAAGCTTGGAGAAGATAATGATGCCGGGGAAAATGGAAGAAAAAAGAAAGAGGGGCCAACCAAGGGCATGATGGATGGACGTTATCCTTGAAGTGACTGGCTTGACTTTGAAGGAGCTGGGAGTGGCCATGGCTAACAGGGAGCTCTGGTGTGGGCTGTTACATGAGGTCATGAAGAGTTGGAAGCAACTGAATGAATAAACAACAGAACATGGAAAATAATGTAAACATTAAAATGGTGTAATACAAAATCATGTGATAGGCTCCCATTAGGGTTGCCATAGGTCAGAAACAACCAGAAAGCACACAACAGCAGCAACAGCAGCAGCAGCAGCAGCAACAACAACAACATGCCATATGTCTTGATAGTCACATGTTTCTACATAATTTCCAAGGATGAACTACGGATGCATATCCACTGTATAATTATTGCAATTTGATAAACCTTTAACAGCCATGGCTAAATGCTATGGAAGACTGTATGCAAAAGGGTGGGGGGGTGCTTAACAACAGCAGGAAAGCAAGGAATGTATCAACAAGAATAAACAAGCTCGCGTGAATGAATTTGCCCAGAGAATATACAAAAGCCCGCAACATGCATCAATTCAAATTGCTGTATTAATACACATAGAGTAGTGCTATATACGCAGAGAAATTCACAAAATAAACAGTAAAGGCGAAGCGCTCCTCGTCTCTCATATAAACAAAATCATATGGCATAGTATCAACAGTAAATAACACAGTTGTGGCATATGTTTGCAGTACAATAGGCAAACCTCCATGAATCGCTGGAGGCAGTCCAGGAGAGGCGAAGACCCAGGGAGGGGTCCGCCGTGAAGCCGGGCGGCTCGAAAAAAAGCCGCGGCGAGGAACTGAGGCGAAGGTTTGAAGCCGGGTTCCAAGCTGGGGGGGGCGAGCTGCTTGGCGTTCGCCGAAAGTGAAGCCAGAAAGTGAAAAGAGGTTTTTCGACAGCGGCTGTCGTGCTACGGGCGCTGGAAGTGGCAGCGGAACCCACAATCAAGGGGGAGAGGGACAGTGCCTTGATTGTGGGGTCCCCGCTGCCACTTCCAGCGCCCGTAGCACGACAGTCGCTGTCGAAAAACCTCTTTCACTTTCTGGCTTCACTGCGAACGGCGAGCAGCTCGCCCCCCCCCACTTGGAACCCAGCTTCAAACCTTCGCCTCAGTTCCTCGCCGCGGCTTTTTTTCGAGCCGCCCGGCTTCACGGCGGACCCCTCCCTGGATCTTCGCCTCTCCTGGACTGCCTCCAGCGATTCATGGAGGTTTGCCTATTGTACTGCAAACATATGCCACAACTGTGTTATTTACTGTTGATACTATGCCATATGATTTTGTTTATATGAGAGACGAGGGAGCGCTTCCGCCTTTACTGTTTATTTTGTGAATTTCTCTGCGTATATAGCACTACTCTATGTGTATTAATACAGCAATTTGAATTGATGCATGTTGCGGGCTTTTGTATATTCTCTGGGCAAATTCATTCACGCGAGCTTGTTTATTCTTGTTGATACATTCCTTGCTTTCCTAAATGCTATGGAAGCCCTGGTGACACCCCAGTTTTAAATTCTATAGTGCAGATGAACCCTGGATTAACATTTGTCCCATTAGTAACATGTGCATATAAATAAATAAACAGCCACACACTTATTACTATTACTACTACTACTACTATTACTGCTACTATTCAGTTTGGCCCTGCATTGTGTTAGGTTTAAAAGTATTTAGAGATTATCTATGTTGTTAACAATTTGTGTTCACTGGATTTGTTTTAAATCTATTCCATGTTGATTTCCAACCTTGGCCAAAAATTAGGTATAATTAATGCAGCAAAAGAGAACAGAATAGAGCAGAATTTCTTGAACAAAACCACACCAGCATCTCCCTTCTGTTTATGGAGACACAATCCAGGATTAACTTCTAGTACATAAGTATTCTTGAAACCTAGAGCCCAGTCTTAATTTATTGTCATTATTTTGGATTTTAAAATAAGTTTAAAAGTCTATATGATTGCGGTTTTAGGCTGCCAATGAAGCAGCCCAATTAAAAAATATATTTTTGGCCACAGCTGCCCAAATTGTTCAGACATGATAGCAAATGGTTATGTCGGATTTGGGATTTTGAGAGCTGTAGTCTAAAATTGTAGCATTTCTAACTTCTACTGATTGCAAAAATATAACAAGTGACTAATCCTGCTTTCTCCAATGAGTGATAACACAGCTTCCAGTTCTCCATGTGGTGCTAACCAGAGATGGATCATAGGCAACTAGAGACCAGAATATCTACCTTTGCATCTTGCTCTTTCCTTCATGCAGGCCTTGCTTCTGGAGCTTGCAGCAAATCTAAATCCTTATCATTGACTGGAGAGCAGTGGCAATCATTCCTTGCAATTACAACTCTGCCACCTGATTTCTAAGGAATAAGAAAATCGGCTTCCTGAGACTGAAGGGAACCAAGTAAGTAGAATATACTACTATTGTTTCCTACAGCAAGAGAAAGCAGTCCTCATGTCCCATGAATGAACAGAAACTTCTTAGAAGCTGTTAAACAACAATGACAACTAATGAGTGTTGAATGCCAATGTACTACTTAATATCTGTACAAAATTGTCATCTTTAACAGCTGTCCAACAGCACAACTTATGCTTCCAACCCAATGATTTTGTGACTATGCTCCTTCTTCTAGCTATGCTCTTTCTTCTCTAGAATGTACCTGGGGCACCTGCATAGCCATGAGCTTCACAGCTGTTCTTGTGAACCAGGGAAGGATGTAGGAAAGAGAGAGCAGTCTCTACTTCCCAGATGATTGGGAAAGAATGCAGGGGAGACTTGTCCTCTCCTAGTGAGCTTTTTGGATCTAGGCGTTTCATTATGATAAAGAATTTCTATTTTATATATCTTTGGTGTGATTTCTCAAATATTACAGTTATGCTCTTCAGTTATTTCTGTGGGCCCTGTGATATCTGTGCTCTATTTTACCATGAAGTACTCCACATAAATGCAAAAGTGACTTCATTGTAAACACCATAACACCACCAAAGGAATGAATTTATATCTCAGAGTAATAATGTGAGATGCTTATATCTTAATCAAAAAATGAATTACAATTACCTAGTTTTAAATAAAAAGCAGTCTATGTCAAAATTTGGAAGTAACTAGTATTTCTGAATCCTGACATAGATGTCTGCCTATGTTAACAAATCTATTCATCTTCATATATATTGATTTCAGAAAAACTGAGAGAGTACCTGCTTCACTTAAACAAATCTCTTTTTCTTTCAGTGAATTCTTTTTCTTTCAGTGAATTTGTCAACGTCTGTTCTCATGTTTCTCTCAAGTCACTATTAGTATGATCAACATTTCCCTTTACATCTATTCAATTGCAATTTTGTTATTATTTGAAATGCATTCTCTAAACGTCAGGGATTTCAAAACACTATGGTCAGTATATGCTGCTCATGATGGTATGTCAACTATAAAGCATTATTGTGATACTTCAAATGAAAAACAGACAGTAAACGTAAATGCCTTCATTGTAAAGCAGTGGGGCATCTCTTTGAATGTTCAGTTTTATTTTGTACATTCACAGGGGCCTTTCATCTTAATATTGCTTAAATCCCTTGGCTGCTGTATCCCATCCGTTTGGTCAAAATATGGGTCTAACTTTCAAAAGCACTCCACTTGCTGTGACTGTCAGCATTAATCCAGTTGAATACCATAATAAATGTTTTGGTTTCCCTGTATGCATGAAAAGTGCAAGTAATGGCAAAACTTTCCCCTGGGAGCCTTTCCTTTCTTCCCTTCAAGGGAGCCTGGGTGTCAGCAATGGGGTTAAGAAGGCACCCTATCCAGCCCAATATTGGGGGGGGGGGACTTCCCACAGGCTCCCCTTCCACCTTCTATATATTTCATTAAGATCTGGATTGAATAAAAAAGCATCAGTTACCACTCTTAAGATTCTGGGTCCTTTCCCTTCTGTTTGTAGGGGATAAGGTCGGGTTTAATGCTTCTTAAAGCTGTTCTACTCTGGAGGAAAAGCAAGTGCACACACTTTCTCTTCTAGCACCAGCAGCATACCACACAGCTTTCCAAGGCATTTTAAGGAAGCACAGGGAAGGAAGAGTGATGACCTGGAGCTCACTGGAGCTATCCTCCCTGGAATACCTTTAAAATCCTCTCTTGCCTGCAAGGCTTCAATCTCCTTTTTGCTTGGGCTTTTGCTTCCTTAAAACTGTTTCTACTTTCTACTTAAGAGAAGAGGTAGGCTTTCTTTTTCACTTGCTGGGATGACTATTATTAATATGCAGGTCTGCCTGGGCTTGGATGGAGTGACTACGTAAACAGCTCTAAACACCCTATGCCCAGGGGATGCGGATTGCCTTCCTGTGAGGGAGAGGGCCCCAAAGGCTTCGCAGAGCCAAGCTTCATGAAACAAGTAACAGAGTTTATTAAACACAAGACACATAGCTGGAAGTGTCTGGCTCAAAAAACCTTTACAGAGTTCCCGGGCTCGAAGAATCCTAAGCCGTCTTACTTGGTCTTCTTCGTAAGTCTGTGTGGGGTAGATGATAAACGCCTCTCCTTCTCTCTCTCTGGTCAGCCACCACGAGTGGTGGACAGACCCCAGCCGCTGAACTCCTTTAAATTGAAGGTCAAACGTCCTTTCTCTGCTGAGTCCAGGGCTGGTTGAAGGCGGTATTGGTCATTAAAAGGAGGTGACAGGCCGGAGCTGACAACCCCGTGGCTCAGTCACACGTCCCTGGTAGTCACTGAGGTAACAAAGTGGTTTCCTCCCTTTTATAGCCTTTCGCTTAGGGAGAAACCCTGAGGAGAAAAATTGGCAGGAAAATCTAGGGTGCTGATTGGATGGAAAGGTCTGAGGTAAATTTAGGCGGGAAAGTCTGAGGAGATGAACCCCTCCCACCCAGGATAAAACAATAACCCCAGCCAAAACTGCCAAGAGCCTCAGAAACAAAAATGGAGGCTTGCCAATCCTGCAAACACACAAGATGTAATCATACACCCCCAATGCAAACAGGCCAAGCTTAGCGCGGGCCGCAACAATTAATAATAATTATGATCTTTTAGAAATATTTTCTGAAGGAAAGGAAAGAAAGGATGTTAAGCTTGTGATTTGTAAGACTCTTTGATCATTTTCTTATGTGTTGTTTTCAAACTAAATTTCATCTATCCTATATCTGTGTGTTTCATTTTTAGCTGACAAATTATAGTAACTTACCTTTTTTCTTTTAAAATTCATTTTTGTAGTTTTGGTCCAGTTTTCCCATCTGTTAAGGTCATTTTGAATTCTGACCTTGTCTTCTGGGGGTGTTAGCTATCCCTCCCAATTTGTTATCATCTGCACATTTGATGAGTATGCCTTCTCCTGAGTCAAATTTATATCTGTCAGGCCCCAAGCCTCGCAGGCCTCAGTTTCCCATGAACAATACTGTAGCCATGATGGCTTTAAGATCCCTTCCAGGCCAGCCCGTCTCCCTCATGAAGATCTGGCCTGGCCTGCCTGTCTTTCTCGTGAGAGCCTGGCACCAAGAATGCAGGATAAACTGGTCAAGGTTACCAAAGCAAACCTGGGTGATAAGCGGGGAGGCCCAGGCCGGAGACAGGCCTGACTCCCCTTTACATCTGGAGATGCTAACAAGGTTTACATTCTCGAGGAGCTGAGGCAGCTTAAACAACAGCTGCCACCCATCATGCCCACTTTGACACTCGACACAGGTCTACGTTGCTTAGATCAAAGGGTCTGGAAAGTATATTCGTGTGGAGTTGGCCCAAAGCCGTATCTCATGCCAACAACGCGTTCAGGACTATGGTTCTCTGAAGGAGGCCGCCGGGCCTACTAATCTCTCAGCCTGCCTATAGAGGATCTGGCCCACCGGGGCAAAGCCTTGCTAACTTGCTACATTCCTGTGTTGTTCCTAAAAGGCTTTCCTTGCTTTTGAACCCAGCTTTATTCCTGATTGTGTCCAGCTTGAATCCTGATTACCACGGGACTATTTACTCAATGCTTTGTTCCTGAGATTTGCTGCTATTGGAAGCACTATAGTATTGCTTCCAACTTCTTTCCTATAAACTATATTCTCAATAAACCTGTTGCACCTTAGCTGGACTCTGTGGTTTATCAAGGGAGGTCTTGCCAAAGTGCCTAGAGGGCGACAATATCACAAGTCAAATTTAGAAGTCCCACAGACACAGTATGGGGAGTGGAAGAAATGGCTAAAGGGGGATAAAATTTCCACACAACCCACAAAAACAACCAGGTGAGTCTTATATCACCTTGAGAATGGGAGGTTGGTCTGTACTGTGAGGATCCTAAGAGGCATGTGAGGAAGCAATCACATCTTAAATAGCATCTGATTCTACACGCATCACATGTTACAAACTGGAGCCTTATGTCCGATGCAAAGTACTCATGTCTGTACCATGAAGGGTATCAAGGCCCTAATCTCTCCCACAAAGCCATTTGTCACATGAGTCCAGATAGGTATTCTTGTTTCTTAATCACATCTTGTAGATTGTTAAACCAACATAGCAACCTGGCTAGCTTAATACATTGCTAAGTACTTTGTAAGGATCATTCATGCATGAGCATTTTTGACATTCTCATTTCTGTTGCTTACTCGTTTGAAAGAATGTTCCTGTTTTCACTATTCTACATTTCACTGCATTGAACCTGAATACTTTGAAAAAGCCTCTGTGTTTTTTGTTTTTGTTTTTATGGCTTCTTCAAAGAAAAGAAAAGAAATGTGGTACATTTTAGTCATATTCGGTGCAGTTCAATGAATTCTGGTGCTTGTTGTCAGTTCTAATCCCAAAGCAGTTGCTTGAAAGGGTGTTAGCTATCTTCAAGATGCTGCATTGGAAAACAAACAAAAAAAAATCAAAAGATGAAAGAAATTATGGAAGAAATTGGAAAGGAAGGAGAAAAATTAAAAAGAGCCCCAAAAATAAGGAAGTAAAATCTACATTAGAATATCTACATAAACAAAGAGAATCTCTAGAAACAGATGAAAGAGAAAAAGAGTTAAAATTTATGAAGCAGGATTCACTTATGAATGCTAACAAACCAGGAAAATGGTTAGTTAACAGACTTAGAAAAAGAAGAGACAACATGTATAACTAGATTGAAAGACAAAGGAAAGGTCTACACAAAAAGAAGAAATAAAAGGATGCTTCCACAATTTCTATTAAAAAACTATATCAAGATGAGAAGATAGTTGAGGAAAAGATATATAAATACTTAGGAAAACAGAATATCAAAATATTAATAGATGAGGAAAGGGAAAATTTGAATAAAGAAATATCAGAAGAGAAAATAAAATTGGCAATAAAAAAATTAAAAATAAATAAAGCCCCTGGTCCTGATGGATTATCAGCAGTTTACTATAAAGTATTTGCCCAGGAACTTTGGTCATATCTTTAAGAACTTATGAATGGAATTAGACTATATAGATCTCATTGAATATTATGAAAGGAAAAACGAAAATAAAGTTATGTTTTGACATTAGATGCCGAAAAGGCATTTGACAACATAAATTGGATTTTTTTTCAATTTTTTAATGAAAGAAATGGATGGAGGTTTTTATTTTCAAAATGCAATTGAGGCAATTTATAACAAACAGGTAGCCAAAATTATATTAAATGGACAGAAAATGGAATCTATAAAGATAAATAAAGGAACTAGACAGGGTTGTCCCTTATCCCCTTTGATATTTATATTAACACTGGAAGTATTACTAAATAGAATGAGGGAAGAAAAAGAATCAGTGGAGACCAGAATGCAAGGAGAGGATTACAAATTTAGAGCCTTTGCAGACAACGTAATCTGCATAATTGAAAATCCTAAAAAGACACTAGGGAACTGGATAGATATGATAAGAAAATTTGGTGCGGTAGCTGGTTTTAGAATAAATATGGAAAAAACTAAGGCAATAACAAAAAAATAGACAAAAAGAACAGGAAATAAAAGAGAAATGGAATATTCAAATACTATAGCAACCAGAGATATTCTTACTAGGTATACATGATATGAAGTTAGAAAAGAATACAGATAAATTATTATTTCTATTAACCACAGCGGCAAGAATCTGCTTCGTAAGAAGATGGGGGAAAAAGAGATTCCGGAGGAGAATGAATGGTTGCTGAAGATCCTAGAGATTAGAAATATGGACAGGTTAACTTTTCTATTGTCAAAAAGTAAGGGCAATAATATGAAAGAAACAAAATGGGACATGGTTACAAAATATTTAAAACTAAGCAACAAGAAGATTATGATATAATACATATACATGGACTCTTAAAAAAGAAGACGAAAGAAGAGGAGGGAAACCAATTAGACAAGATGGAAAAGAAAGAGGAACTGAAATGAAATCTCTGGAAGATACCAGGAAGTCAACATGATCATTTTAACCTTTCTCTCCCCCCGTTTTCTTTCTTCCCTCTCTTCTATCTTATTCTCTTTATTACTATTATTTTTATTTCTACTTTTCATATTTTTTCCTCCCCCTCCCTTTTTCCATTTCCATTTTTAAATATTTTTTAACAAAATTCAATAAAGATTATTTTTTATAAAAAAAGATGCTGCATTGGAATTATGAACCTTCCAAATATGCATGCAAAGCACCTGATTGGCATATGCCACAACTATGTAGAACAGAGGTTGTAAGGCTTGTTAATCAAGCAGGCTTCTAGCTCTCCCTTTAATGTGACTTATCTCATCCTATTTACACATTGGCATACAATAGCTTCCCTGGAGATTGTAAAAATGGTGCTCACTGACCTGCACTTTCTTCTTCAATAACTATCCCAAGAATTTAGCTGGCATCTTGTTTCATTACTGAACACCAATACATAGGTGTGTTATGCAAGCCTGAAAACTGTTGGATAGAACTTCACCCATTTGTGTACAGGAGTTGTTCCTTGCAAGCATTGTTGGGAAAAGTTCAAGTTTTGAAAAATTATAGCCAGCATTTCCCACCTTGCTTTGGCCCTGCCATATAACTCCACTCACCCACTTTTGGAATGTAACAGATGAGATCCTTCCCAACTTGGAATTTATCTGTTAGACTAAATGAGTTCCCCAATTTACAAGTAGCAATGCTTTCAGTATGCAATGCTGGTTTGCAGTTCTAATAGGGTAATTTATATGAATGTTTCCCAACCAGTGTGCCGTGAGCAATCATCAGGTGTGCCGTGGAAAATTGGCATTCCCCCCCCCTCCTAGCAGCCCCCTCACAAGTTTCCAAGAAACAAATTGAGTCAATCCGCTTGGAAATGCTTTTTTTTACTACGTTACGGAATTTTTCGAGAGTTGCCTCCCCCCCCCCCCAAAGGAACTGTTTATAACAGCTTCATGACATCCATAGTTAACTGGAAGCAAGTTTCACTCAGGGTGAAATTTCACAAAGGTCTGGAGAACAAGCTCTTTGAGGAGTGGCTTGAAGAGCTGGGCATGTTTAGCCTGAAGAAGAGAAGGCTGAGGGAAGACATGATAGCCATGTATAAATATGTGAGAGGAAGTCATATATATGTTTTCTTTATTGAAACAGGCCCAGGTTTCACACTGAGTGTATAAATACATTTAAAAACATATTAACTGTATGTATTACTGTGTTAGAGTGTCATTTTGTGTCATTTTGGTTGGTGGTGTGCCCCAGGATTTTGTAAATGTAAAAAACATGCCGCGGCTCAAAAAAGGTTGGGAAACACTGATTTATACAATCATGAACAACATAATACTGGTACACATGGCTTGTTCTTTTTGTTTTGCTTTGTTAATCAGATACATTTAAGAAAAGCAAGCAATAAATCTATCTCAGTCCCAAAACAAAAACAAAAACTGCAGCAATAACAACTTTTTCTCCCCTGGTGACTTTATAAATTTTAGAACAGGTTTAAAAATACCATTGTACAAAAATGAAAAATACAATTAAACCAGAGACTGTTCTGTTTGTCCAATGAAATACTGAGAGGCAGATTTTATTAACATGGTTCGTGGACATGTTAAGTGTCACTGGCCCTCATTAACCCAAATCAGCTGGCCCTCATTAACCCAAATAGATTCTATCTCCCTCCAGTTTTGGTGCAGATATTTTCCCAGTCCAGCTGAATGGACCTCCTTTGGCCAATCTGGTGGCTGGCTTTTATGGAGGACTTGGGTCACCTGAGCAGGAAATACTACTTTGTTATGTAATAGTTATGTAGCTCAGATACAATTCTGGTGAATATTTCTACAATGGACATCAGGACATTGAAGGTTGGCTTTAAGATTGACTTTCTAGAGCTATGCCAATATATTCACTAGTACCTTTATTTCTAAAGTTGAAAATGTACTATTTTAATATGCAATGTCCAGAGAACTGTGGTTGGTGACTAGGAGCAAAATAAATCATCTCCTCTGGGTTGCCTCATACAATGATTGCTATGATGACTGAACAGATAGAAATGAAAGTGGAAGAACTAAGGAATCTTGCCTAGATGGCCTTGGGCCACTTTGGAAAGAACACGTCCCCGTCCCCCCGTTAATCTCACCTGGTTATTAAGTTACTTAGACTATTCGACTCACCAAAAACTTATCCAATTTATTCAAACATGTTTGGTTTCTGCACACATTTTTTTCTGAGAAAGAAATGTGTCTCCAACATACTTTAAGGCACATTTCATAGACCACTCTACAAATAATGAGAAACTAAACCACTGAGTTCTCTAGATATCATTTTCTCATGCTAAGTAATTATGAACTGTAGCAACCCAGCCTCCAGTTCAGTCCGGGGGGGGGGGGCGGTGCCGCCCCAGGGGTCCCAATTGCCTTGGACCCGATTGATGGGGATACAGATGGAGTGGATACAGGGGCCGATGGGCCTGCATCTTCTACAGACAGTTTGCAATGGGACGACATCTGGCCCGAGGCTTACGAGGAGGGGGAAGGTCAATCCGACACAGACTCAGATAATGCATATGAGAAAACACGTGGGCATGGTTCCCAGGAATGTATCTGGGAACCAGCGGGGGATGAGCTGATGGAAACTGAAAGGGAGGAAGTTTCTCAAGAAGATAGCGAGCCAGCTGCGGCTCGGCCGGGAAGGAGTTTTGACCGTAGAAGAAGCATTGAGGCCAATAGAAAGGAATGGAGATGAAGCCTAGAGCGGCACTGGTCTCACAAAGGAGGAAATTAAATATACGTTCCATGGGAATGGTTCCTCAGTTGGTCGGCCACTTCTGATCTGAAGGGAGTGAAGCGACCTGGTTCCTGGAAGCCATAGTCTGGCGGCCTTGCCAAGAGTTTACCTTGGACCTTGTATTTTCATGGACATTGCCTTGTTGAATTCCACGGATTACCTTGCCTGATTGAACTTTGCTTTGTTTTATGGACCCTTGCATCTTGATTGACTCTTCGTTTTTGACCTTTGGGTTCTAATTGCTTTTCTCTAAACCATTTGGACATTTTACCCTTTTTCACCTGTTTTTAATTACTCAATAAATAGTTAATTGACTATCGTCTCTGTGTGTGTAATTAAGGGGCCGGGCCTAGTCCCAGCATTGTGACATGAACTCAAAACTAGTAGCCAAAGTTGTCTCCTTACTTTGTCCCTGAAACTTTCTGCTTCCTTGCTATGTCTTTACTTGCAACTAACAAATGATATAGTTCCTCCCTTGAGTGAAGAGACAGAACATGCACAGTACAATAGGTCATCTCAATATTTCTAGCACAGAAAGTATCAAGGGAATAGAAGCATGTTTGTTTAAGTAACAGGTACTTCAAGCAATTTGAAGGGTCTTGCAGTGTTTCTTCAGGTCATAAGTTTCTTTATTTATTGAAAGGAAAATTTGCAGTGCAATGAATTCATCTTCATCCAAACAGCCCCAAAGAGAAAGGTTCTGGGCAATGAGTTAACAGTTGAAACTATCATTCCATGACAACAGACTGTGTATGTCAAAAAGGCTAGCTAACTCAACAGAGAGGGATTGCGAAGTCCTTTTCCTTAGCTACTTTCTGGGCTGTGTCTGTCAGGTTTAGAGTTAATTAAGATGTTATTTAATGCACTCAGTGGCCAGGACTGAACTTGAGGTTTTCACATTGGCCTTGTCCTTGCATCTCTAGCAATCATGTCTGTGATATAAGCATTCAAAACATATTTTTGGAGCACAAAATGGCTAACTAACGAAACAGCTTTCTTTGCCAAATCTCACATTATTTTCCTGATGTGTGTATCAGTATGTTTGTTTCTTTACAGTGAAATCTAGAATAGAATGGGCCGAGTTTGGTTATTTCCATTCGACAAAGTGAATTTAGTGCTAATACTGGACATAAGAGTACAAATGTGAAGAATTGGATTGATTGCATGTTTTAGTGCTTAAACTAATTGGAGGAAGATAGTTTCTATGGGTCCATTATAGAAGATCCACCTCCACAGACATGCTCTGACTACCTTCTTTGTTTTCTTTTACAAACTACTGCCCTTCTGTTGATTCTTTGTACTGATCCAGACTTCTTCTACCAACCATTTCTTCGAACTGTTACATTCCTGATATATTTGGTACCACAATAACAATGTCATTATATAAGTCCCTACTGGAATACTGCATGCATTTTTTTATAATTTCATGTGGAATCCTAGTGTGAGGTTCTCATTAATTCACATTTCCTTCCTGACATGAAAGCTTGTATATTTTGGACACAATCTAATTACATAATACCCAAATAGACTTCAAGTTTGGCTAAGTCTTTATTAAGATATGAAATGTAAACCTGAAGTTATTTTAATTATGACTCTTTTTTGGCTTATTTTCAGTGTTGCCATGGGACCTCATCAGCTTTTCTACAGAGAGCAAAAATAATATATATCTAAAAGTGCAAATTTTAAATGGGTTTAACAGCACAGTACCAATATGCTTCAGATTATAGAAGAGAATGCACATATGCATGATTTTGTTTTTTTAAAAAAAACTGAGGAAGGTGGAACATACCGCAATTTATGAAAAAATTCAGATGAAAGTGGATACAGAACTGATCAAGAGGTTGGAAGTCATTGATGCACACATCCCTATTTTGGATTTGCTCCAAACAGGTGATGCATGCAGCACCTGTGATATTTCATACCATATACAGTCAGTTTGTATTACTGTACCTTATAGGAAAATGTGTATTTTAAAATATTATTTTGCATATTATCATCCACCCAAAAACTGCTAGCATAGGACAAAAAGTCCACGAAGAATGCTATGAGAAAAGCCTCAGAGAAAATTTGAAAAACATGGAGAATGTATTATCAATTAAAAATATCCACATGAGGAGGCACACTACACCATCACTACACAAATACAATGCTGAACAGCAGCACTGAACAAACGTCGCAATCATGCATTTGTGAAATGCACAATGCACATCTGCAATTCAAAACATTGCTGTATATGAAATTCTGATTCTGCAGCTGTGAAATCTTTATGCCTGTTCTATGGCAAATAATTCAGGTTTCATGCATAGTAGCATGCCCTATGCATGTGAATGTTACTAACAGATTCCCAACTCTTATTTGATTCCTTTATCACTACTCACATCCCTAAAGTATTTTCAATATGGTACTGCAAGGCTCCCAAATCTTGCTGTTGTTTCGGCCCATTACCATTGATGTACATGAGACCTAGGAAATGTTGTGAGCCTTAATTATGCTGTTACCTGGTATGGCACCATGGGAATCTTCAAAATGCAACTCTAGTGAAGTGGTTCTCAACCTTTAGTCCTCCAGGTATTTTGGACTTCAGCTCCCACAATTCCAAACAGCTGGTAAGCTAGCTGGGATTTCTGAGAGTTAAAGTCCAAAACAACTGGATGATCAAATATTGGAAACCGTTGTTCTAGAGCAGGGGTGCTCACACTTTTTCAGCATGGGAGCTACCATATGAAGAACCAAGTTTAAAAGATCACCTGGTGCGCACACGTGCGCGCGCACACCCACTCCTGGTGCCACCTTCCATCCGCACGGGGCTTCTTTCTTTCTCAGAAATATAAACAATGGACATGCCAAAATACACCCAAGCACCCATTTCACCCTCCCTGCCATTTTTCCACAGATATAATCAGGCAGAAAGTAAACAGAGAGACCTGGTAGCTGCAAAGCCATTTGCTTCTCAGAAATATAAAGAATGGGACATGCTAAAATACACACAGGCACCCATTTCTCTCTCCCTGGCATATATACACAGATATTATTAGGCAGAAAATAAGAAGACCGACCTTTGTGCTTCAATTTGGACAGGAAATGGCTCCCAAAGTGTCCTTTTTTTCCTTCTCCGTCGTTGCTCCTCTTGACGCGCCGGCTCCACGCTCCAAGCACGCCTGAGACTCCAAGAGAGAGAATGGGCTCTTTTGCGCATGCGCGCGGGCCAGCTGAGCACTGCATCATCCAACGCCGCCCCCTTCCTTTGCTCTGTGACGACTCTGAGAGGCTGGAGAAGGAGGGAGGGAGGGGAAAAGCGGAAGAGCCAAAGAGGGAGCGGGCGTGGATGCCATCGTGTCATCCACGCTGCCCTCTCTTTTGCCCTTCTGCATTCCTCCTCCCTCCGCCCTTCTCCGGCCACTCACAGACGTCACAGAGCAAAGGAGGAAGGTGGCGTTGGATGACGCGGGGCTCAGCTTGCCCGCTACGCATGCGCAGAAGTACCCATTCTCCCTCTTGGAGTCTCAGGTGCGCTTGGAGCGTGCAGGGGCGCGTGAAGAGGACCAACAGCGATTGACCTGGTCAGGGTCCTAAAGATCACCCGGATGAGGCCCAAAGATCACGCGGGTGATCGCGATCACCGTCCTGGGCACCCCTGTTCTAGAGAAACAGCAGCATTGTGCCCTTACATCCCTAAGCAGCTCTAAGAAAAACTATGACAATTTCAGTAGGAGCATCCATATTAAATCAGAAATGCTTCCTGAAACATGATCTGTTGAATTATTCTGAAGATGTGCCCTCCTTCCGTTTTATTGGAACAATTTTCATTTGTAAATATCAAGACAAATTGACAAAAACATAAGAGAGTAGCACTCTTCAGTGAAATGCAATTCTATAAAATGGTCTAACAATGCACTAGCACAGCCTTCTGTATCCAGTAGCAGCCCATGTTTGATTTTGATTATAATAATCATCCCAAGACATCAGACTCATAATAATCTGTCTGATTCATTGCCCTTTTTTTGTTTCAAATGGGATTTAATACTAAGCAAAACAACTTGGAATGTAATGAGCATAATAAGCAGCTTTTGCTGCCCCCCTTCCCCCCACTATCTTTTCCATTAAAATGGAAAGAGACAAATTCCATCAGAAAAAAATCTATATTTTAAGTCTAGCTGATTTTAATTTATTTCAAACTGACATACTGTAAAGCAGCAGACTGAAACTTCCCCTATGTTGGCCCAGCTGTCAGTGGTCCCAAATGAACTGGGAAGCACTGGACAGAATGTAAGCCACCAGAACTAAGGTATATGTACCACTTTCAGCTACATGCAGTGTTGGTTGGTAGTTCTTTTATTAGGTTTGTGCATTTTGGCTGGATTCCAGCAGACCCCTGTATCCATTTTCACGTGCCTCCTGAAAATGGTTGCACAGCCAGATAGCTGTTTTCAGACTGCAGCTGAAAAATACAGCTAGATTTGGCCCAATAGTGGCAATGGAGGGGTTCAGTAAGCTTCCTTTCTCATCATTTTTAGGGATATTGAGATGAAAATGACCACACGTGAAGGAAACATCTACCACTGTTAGCCCACCAAATTTCATAACGTTTGGACCATCCCCTGATTTTTAGGAATTTCTTTTCTTTCTAAAAATAAAATCTCCTTTAAAAATTCCCCCAAAAAGTACGTATTCCCAAACTGGCCGTGCCTTGTAACTTCTCCAGGAGTAGGAGCAGCAGGGCACCATTCCTTTCTGCCAAATATCAAAGATGCATTTCCACATCACACAGCCCAGTGCCCCACTATTATACTTCTTTCTTTACAAAATAAAACAACAGCAAGCACCTTCTTCCAAAGCTTTTTGCATTTCTTCTTCTCACAAAACATACTGAAAGAGGCCAGCCAGTAGCAGCAGCAAACAAGCATGTTCCCTTGATTAGAAAAACATTCATGTATGATTTACTTGAGAGAGAGAAAAACATTTTCAAAATGTATTGTGGGAAATTTAGCCATGTTTGGGGGGAAAGGTCATGTTTTGGAGCATAATATTTTAAGTCTTTGCAGTTCAGAGCAGGTCAGCATCAGCTTCACTGATTCAGAAAGACGAGGTGGTGGCAGCAGCCCCCAAAAAGCGGAATAGATGGGCTCAGAGACAAGGGTAAAAAATAATTATCTTTTAGAAGTATTTTCTGAAGGAGGGTTCTGGCCAAGTTTCTTCACAGATTGAAGCTCAAAATGAAGTTTTGTAGTTCTTCTTATTAGTATTGGAGGCAACAGCCAATACTTATTATTAGTAGTATTTATTTCTTGAAATTCAGAATGCAGAGAGCAGATGCGTGCGTGCACGTGCACACACACACACACACACACACAGAGGGAACATGTTGCAAAGCAATGAAATTATAGGTAGGCAGGTAACTAGGTGGTAGGTTTCTTAGAATGGGGCTTTTCTTTTTGTTTGTCGGGATTCCTATTAATTATTATTAATAATTATTATCTTTCAGAAGTATATTTTCTGAAGGAGGGGAGGAGAGATGGTGGGTTCTGGCCAAGTTTCACCACAGATTGAAGCCCAAAACTAAGTTTTGTAGTTTGTTTTACTTGAAATTCAGAAGACAGAGCACATACACAGAGCAATATAAACAGAGAGAAGTTGTTTGAATCTGTAGGTAGGTAGTAGTTTTCTGAGAAATATGAGGCCTTTTCTTTTGTTTGCTAGGATTACTATTAATAATTATTATTATCTTTTAGAAGTATTTTCTGAAGGAGAGGAGGGGAGAAGTAAAAGAAGCTAAAAGGGGTGACTCTTCCAAGCCCCCAAATGTGCACACACACACAACACACCCATTCCACATGTTCCCAACTCCCAATCAGTCCCACTAGACCAAAAGAATCAAGGAAAATTAAAAAGATTCAAGAGAGAGGCCAAGTCAAGTCAATCCAGCCAAGCCAAAAAAAAAAAAAGTCTGAGAGCAAGCGAGTGTCAAGGCAATTGGACTGAAGCCAGAATGCAACTTAGAGTAATTTAGGTGGTTGCTCCATTACATAGACACAGCTTGTGTAAGACATGTCACATCATTCTTCTACTCTGATTGGCCCAACAGGCAGGGTTCACAGGGAAACCCCGTGCGAAAGCAGCACGCAGCAGCCCCTTTGCACACCTCATGATGCGAAATAGGGATGGACAGAAAAATGTGATGGCTGGGCCCTTGCCATTATGGCCATATGACCAAGCCAAACAAGCTGGAATGGCTGAAGGGAACCAACCACTCCAAATATGTGCACAAACCTATCTTCTATTAGTGAGGTACTGAATTCAACTTCTAAATAGGTTTAGCACCTGGGAAAGCTCCGTCAAGACTAAGCAAAACTTGGAATGATTTTTTTTCCTCCACTAAAATAAGAGCCATCAGCAACCAATAGACACTGGCATGTTTTACCTTCAGAAAACTTCAGATGAGGAGAAGGAGGGATGGTTCACAACCTCCTGCCTGGAGGATTTGGCTGATATTCCTTCATTAAAAGTACTGCTTGTAGCATTCAGGGTACGTCAGTATTTACAAATATATATTGAGACACTTCATACCAACAATCAAAACACTACTAAATGCAGGAGGGCGTGAAAAGCCTCAACCAGCCTTCAAAGGAACTCATGATATTAATAAAATTAGCTATGATTATTTACAGCCAGGTATAATATTTCATCAAAGGCCCATCTATACTGACCATATAATGAACCTCCATGCCAACTCCTAGACCATAGTGGCCATGAAATACACACTGCCAAGGTGCACTACAGCATGGATTCAAAACATTAAAAGTCACACAATAGTTCCATGTAAACCATATGATGCACTGTGGCTGATCCCAGTGTATCCCAGATGCAAAGTGAAATCAGCTCTGAAAAATGCGGAGCACGCTGTAGACACCACTCCTGCTTAAGTGCAGGAAATAATATTGAATGGCGGCTGCTAGAATAAATACTCCAAGGGCATGACTGGGCAGCAGAAGGCTAATCCACCCTCTGGGAGGGGTAAGTGATGATTACCTCTCCTGTTAACTGCCAGCCTCCCTCTTTCTTCCACCCTACATGACTCCGGTGCACTAACAGACATCTTTCTGGGAAATGGTTTTAAAAAACGTGCAAAGCAGTTTGAGACTAGGTTTCATGGTAAATGGAATAATATTTCTGGCTTCAAACCAGTTGCAGGCATGGCAGTCTGATCACATGCATAGATAAACACGTTCCTCTCAAAACAGTATTACTCTCCATCTATTTGCCCTCCATTCAACCTAAAACTAACCTCACTGATAAGAGAAAAGAGAATTATAGAGTTACGCAACACGTGAAGGTCTAAAAGCTACAGTATATCACAATGTTACTTGACTGCTTCATGCTATTTACCTTATTTATATACACTTTTCTTTTGGGCCATCATGTCTCTCATCTTTGAAGCTAGGAAGTCTAAACTTTAGACTCAATTTCAGTTTCTACTAGGCCCAAGTGTTTGCAAAATTATATATGCGTTTTGTATAACAGTTAGGGAAATTTATATTTAATTAAATCCTACTGTTGAATCCATAACCTATACTTGCAATTCAAAGAGAATCTGTTAACATGGATTTGGTCTCCCCAAATAATATTAGTACAGGACTGTATGTTATTAAAATGTGTACAAATGGTTCCTTTTTCATTTTGAATCTCTTATTATTCTGGTATCATAAACCGAATGTCAAAATTGTGCAGTACCACACTCATTATCCAGAAAATAAACAGGTCTTGGATATCATATATTAAAAAATACAAGACAAAGTGAAGTAGTGTAATGAAGAAATGACAAGAGGCCCTGCTACAAAAATGAACAAGTGTGAACCAGTCTATTGTGTGAAAGAGAACTGAAAGCAGAAGCCTTTCCCATTTTCACCTCTTTACTATTTTGTCTCCAATGTTAGAGTTCTGAATTTAATAAGAATCTCAGACTTCCAAAATGAAAAACAACTGCAGAAGTTATGGCATTCTACACATCTTCATCATATATCCATCTTGCTAGCTTGGAATTCACTCTTTATGCATCTGTTTTTCAGAATATAAGATCTTCCTTATGCTCCCTTGATAGCACTCAACCATCATTGGAAGACTGAGCAGATATATTGTAAGATAGCTTCAGGGGCATTCAGGGTAAAGAGAAATCAACCTCAGATATATATTGCCATATGGCCCCATAACACATCGGTTCTTGCCCTTTGAACTAACCATCATTAAGGAGATACATGAACCTGGTGTCAAATACAGTGTCCCATTGCACTGAACCACATGGTGTGCACCAGCTGTTAAAATGATAATAGAGCCATTTCCTCAAATCTAATCATAGGTGAGTGAACTTCACTCTCGGTAACAGATGATGGAAATGAAAATTATAGCCCACTTCTAAATGGGTAGTGATAATGTTGTTTTCCATAACAATAAAGCATTATCATTGTCAGAAAGAAGCACTAGGCAGTGCTTACCATAAGTAAAAACCACCTCTTGGGAAAATGAGGTACCAAAAAACTGTCATACACAAGGATATTCAAAAGACAGCAATTGCTAACAGCTGCACATAACTGCTTCATGATTTCTGAATACATAAAGCTACAAATCATTACCATACTGATGGCTTTTGTGGTGACTAATTTGGATAGCTCGTGTCCAGTGTCAAATGACCAGGTGTTGGGAACTCAGAAGTGACCATTAACATTGATGCCATTTCGGGATAAATCTCCAGGAAAATCTAAAATGAATATCTACAGAATACATACCTTACACTGATTCAGATCACTTTTCCATCCAGCTTTACACTCCAGTGCTGCCTTCTCCTCATAGCTACAATTCTCTGAAGTTTCCAGCAGAAATCCTGAATTCTTTTAAAGTACAGAAGAGCTAAAGACTCAGTCAAGGATCTTCTGGAACTGCTCAGCTTTAGCCTTCTGTGAGAATAAACTCTAAATTGTGTTGAGCTCTTCAAAGCAAATTGTGTCACATTAGTGGAAGTCCCAGTGCTTTGTGAAATCCTGATGTGATTTTGCAGGAAAGAATATTGTCATTCCTTCATAACACTTTTGAACTATAACTAGATTTGCAAAGAGCAAACAAGTGCACCCAGCCAATTGTTACATTGATTTCAGTGTGACAAGTAATTCAGCGGCAACTGACAATTGCAAACAACTGATCTTCAAGAAGCAAGAAAGGATCCTTGCAACTCCTTCAGAGTTCTTACAATCCTTCAGAAGCATTCAAAGCCACACTTAATACATTCCACACCAAACAATTTTTGACATTTTTAGACCTAGCCCACACTATTGAGCTAGAGAATTTGCAATCCAGAAAAGAAAAGAAAACGTGTTGAAAGGATAATAATGAAAACATCACAGCTGACTTTTTATGGAAGCAAGGTAGAAAAAAGAAAGATGGTTGATAAGGGTGAGCAACTGCAGTGGGTCTGGTGAAAAAAATCTGCCACAGCACCCTTAAGGGAGAGATGCACAACCTGCCTAAAATGCTCCCAAGGAAAACAAATTAAAAAAATCCAATTTCTGATTTTGAAAAGCAAGTTTTCCCCCCCAATGTTACCCAATGCAAAATTGAATGTGACCAATCTAAAAGGTATTTTGCTGCTGCTAGAAATGTAGGACATTACCACATCAAAACTGCTGTCCCATGGCTTTCCCATGATGGGATAGTGGCTACCAAGCCCATAGCCAAGGGGGCTGGTTAACGGGTTTACCCCCCCCCCTCATTTTTCAGTTTTTTTAAAAAATGTGGTTTACTCATGAATTTTAGCTGGTTGACCAAATCCCCATGCTAAGCAAAAATTAGAGTTCTTCCAGAACTGCAAGCACTATCTCAAACACATTTTAATAATTTATTCACATATCATTACCTACCTTTCTGCTAATGTACATTGCAACAGCACAATAGCGACATAGTGGAAAAGACCTAGTTTTGATGTCGCAGATCCACATTTTCAATGTAAAGTCGATGTAATCCACTGAAAATGACACCAGAATCAGATTCCCCAGGTTAAACTCCATAAGAAAAACATAAGTTTAAATACAATTTTACGATGGTTCCGGATATATAATAAGGAGGATTATTTGTGCTTGCTTTAAAGGTTTATATTTTAATTTCTCCCAAACTGTCAAGTACTCTTTGAATATCTAGGTACCAGATTAAAGGTATTTTATGTAGTTTCTAAAATTGTATACTATTTGTGGGTCATAGATATTAATTTTTATATATTCCAATTTAAAGTAAAAATATATGTATAAGAAATCTTTCAAAATGCTGTATCTTTGATTCTAATTAAATTTTTTGGCGAAATTTGAACACAATTATAGATTTTGTTATGCAGTTTCATTTGTTTTTTACTCTATGTAATTATCTTTAATGGGTTTTGAAATAGAATTTTTAAAATCACCTGAAAGTAGTCATGTCACTGCTCTCTTGGTTTTCCCCCTTTCAGAACTCTCTCTTCCTTCTTTCTCCTACTGGTGTATAAAAAGAAATGGTTCAACAGCTTTCCCTGGTTAGCCTAATCATTTCATGTACAAGGTATACTATTTAAGTACTGTGTGGTGTTTGGAGGAGGAATTAAGGATAAAAGTGGCCATCAGAAACTTGGTGCATTGGTTGTTAAACCATTTGTGCAATGGAAAGAGGCAATAAAAATCTTCAATAGACACCAAAACAACAGAGTACTATCAGAACAACTTTTGCTTGGCTGTGAACTTCATGCTAATTCACAGTGGAAAACATCTTGATGTAATCCTGATGTAATTATGATAAAGCCCATTAATGGCCACTGCACTCCTGGCAATTGGTTTTGGTTTTGTTGAATATTGTTGTGATTGAGTTTTAATGTTGCTATTTTATATTCAAATGTTTTATTGAATTGTGTTTTTATCTGATCATTATATTCAACTATATTTTTATTTCAAATATGTTTTTGCTATGATGGGTTGTTTGTATTGTTCTGTGGGCATTTTGTCCCATATGTAAGCTGCTCTGAGTCCCTTTGGAGAGATGTTGATGGGGTATAAGAATAAAGTTATTATTATTACTTTAAAGGAAATAATAAGAAAGCAGAAGTAAAAAAAAGAAACTTCTGCCAATTGTGGAAACTCTTTGCCTTTGTGGCCAAAAAGATCTGGCTTTAAAGGGGAGCAATGATTTAGGATGGATTACCTATGAAGAATCTTTCCACAATGACGGTAATTTCCGCCATCTGCCCTCCATCTTGAGAAAGGCAAGAAACCATTTCCTGGGATTGACAGATCTGTGTGTGTGGACCTGCTGTCAGGTCCCAAGATTTATTGTCCTAAATTTAAAATGTGCATATTGGTGCTGTCTGCAAGTGCCCTAAATCTAGACCTAGTGAAGACTTACCACAAAACAATATAATTTGTATGCAATTCCTTCAGAGCATCATCCATCAGACTGGATATATATATATATATATATATATATATATATATATAAAAGACTATTTTCCTGAATCAAGAGCAAACATCCTGTTGGCGCTTTGTGAAGCCTGTTGGGTTGAGCAAAATGTTTGTGTTTTCTTTAACTATACAGTGTGGTGGTGAGAACACTTGAAGAACTAAAAGAGAGTCATCTGTATAACAGGCTTCTTCCAAAACTGAACATCTTCATAGAATCATGGAATAATAGAGTTGGAAAAGACCACATGGGCCATCTAGTCCAACACCCTGCCATGAAGAAAGAGCACAAAGTACTCCTGACAGATGGCTGTTCTTTTAGCTGTTCTGAATGCTAAATTTGTAGTAGCCGTACACATCCTAAAACTTCTATCAACATCCCTTCAAGCAACTTCACCAACATCAATGGAAAATTATGGGCGAAATGTGTACATCCCATTTCTGGACGTTTTCTGTAGAAAGATTTACAAGGCATAAGGAAATAGTTCAGGAACTGTAAATGTTCCTCTCTATAAGTTGTGGCCATTTAAAATCCAACTTTTGTAACTAAAATAGAAATTGTGTTTAATTAAATCTAGATAACATATAGAATTAGTCTTTATTCATTTTAATCATTTTGTGTTATGGACCTACTCTTCATGATTTGCTTTTTAAAAAATTATTTAATCCTTCCCCCCCAACACCATCACCACCATTTTTTTTCTGGCTACAGGTCTGGTGGCCACTTGTTTTCATGATGATGGGCAACTTCTCACAGCTGCTGTCCAGCTGCTGGCATGGCCACAGTGCAGAGCTGCACTAACTGGTGGATGGCATAATTTTGCACTTCCACTGGCTCACTCACTCCCTTTTGATTTTTGCTTTGTTTTTCCCTCTTTGGCAAACATTTTGCAAATATTTGTCTTTGCCAGAGAAGCAAAGACCCTATTATGCAAGGTTAGTCCTGGGACTGCCTCTTGACTGGTTTTGCCCTGATGGTGGAGTGGCAAACTGGCAATGGGTAACACAAAATATTGTGCAATAGGGGTCATTACCTAAGGTGACATTTATGCTACTGTTCCAGCATCCACCTTGATGTGATAAAATCCTTATAGAATGAACTGACATTTATTTGGCCAGAAGCGAGGAATTCTAGAAAATATAGAAGAACTGAGGGCCAACAAAAACAGCCCTGAGCTGAATGGGGATCTCTTGGACTACATGTGGCCCTAGGGCTAAACACACTTATTCAGACAGGCCTTCGAAAGCTTGTAATTTTAGCTTGTGATTTTAGCTGAGTTTTTATTTGGCTGTTTTACTTACTATTATATGTATATTTTCCCATTGTTTTATTGAATTGTGTTGTAAACTGCTCCAAGCCGCTGGGAGTGGCGGTGTACAAGTCCAAATAAATAAAATAAAATAAACTTTGCCCATCATTCCTATAGACCAGGCTGAGTGATATACTTTTCCTATGACTATAGAGTGCAACACAGACCACTTTTTTCACATAGTTCTTCATCTGCCATATATGGAGGCTTAATCCAAACAACACACACACCACAAAAGGTACTTCTGTGTGTCCAGATGATGACCAAGGACTTCTGGCTCCTAAGCCTGTATTGACAGACCTCAAGGAATGATGTAGAGGTTCCCTAATACTTCAGAGCAACCTCACACCTTGAAGGTGGTGTTTTAATTCAGAACTGATCCCAATGGTTTACTGGGGCCAATGCTACCATGCCATTTCCCTGTGCCTTTCAGTTTTGGTGAAAAAGGATAGTACTGATTTTTGTGATGGCTCTGGAGAGCTCCTGGCTGTCACTGGCCACCTTTGCCCATGTCAGTCTTTTCCCTATCCTCTTTCCTCCCTCTTCTTAAAGTCATGGCAGGTGCTTTTGCTAACATTAGCAAAAGGGGTCCAGCAATTGGCCAGGAACTTGTCAGAACAGTGACAAACAACAGGAGGCTAAGATAGACCATTTAGCAGTTCTGAATTGTCCTTAGTTTCTGATGCAAATCGGAAGCATATTTATTAAAGAAAACCTTTCCTATTTAGTCAACATGGGATCTATGGAGCCCAAATCTAAATGTTGTGGGGATTATTATTCACATATGATAAAAATTAAGTTGCATTTGCAGCCCTTTGGAGCAAACACAAAGGATCATATTTGATTTCAGACACCTTTGTATTATAGACTTTGTTAATATGGAACGATGAGGCACCGGGCTTTGGGATTTGTACATAAGGTGTTTTCAGTGAAATTGTGATGGTTTACACTTAAATAAAGTCAACAAATGTTTTGCCACAGTGCCTTGAGAAATAACATGACATAGCTTGAAGTAATTACATAAAGCAATGATTAATTTAACAGTTAATTTGTAGTTGAACATGGGTTTCGGATGAGATGCACCACAAAGCAGCTTCAGTTGGTGAACATGCCTCATTTTTATAATTGACTGTGACTAATTGAATCCAAATCTTGACAAAGATATGGAAATAAATTCCATTATTCTTCTTCATTTATTAAAGAAAAAGAAACAGTGGAAGATAACCAGATTAGAAGAAAACCTTTGGGGAAATACCAAAAACATCCCTGCAGTTATATTGAATGTTGACTTTTCTTATCCTAATTAGAACAGATTTGTATCATCAAGGTTTTAAAGCAAAGATGTAAGAAACAGATACTCAGTGATATTACTTGTTGCTGCTTTTAATTAACACCACTGTGCTAAATATTATGTATATGAATTTGTTTTCATAATCAATCAATGCATTTTCCATGAATTTGACTTCATTTTCCTATATATGTGCCTACTAATTCAACATCCCAACTGAGAGGTGAAAAACCAAAAGCCTCCCAGACATTGTTGCCTATTGCCCCCAACATGAATCACCATGGCTGTGATGAATAGGGTTGATAGGATGAAGTTCATGCATTCCTTGCCACTACCATAATTATTACCACATTGATTATTTACAGTCTCAATCTTACAAATATTATCTCATAGAATCATAGAGTTTGAATAGACCACAAGGTCCATCCAGTCTAACCCCCTGTCCTGCAGGAGCACACAATCAAAGCATTCCTGACCTCTAGCCTCTGGAGAAGGAGACTTCATCGTGCTCCAAGGCAGAATATTCAACTGTTGAACAGCTCTAACCATAAGGAAGTAATTCCTGATGTTTAAGTGGAATCTCTTTTCCCTCAGCTTGAATTCATTACTCTGTGTCCTAATCTCTACGGCTATGGAAAACAAGCTCATTTCATCTAATGTATAGATGAAAAAATGTGTATTACTGCATCATGCTTTAAGTAACCTTTTATGTATATTTCAAGGGTGTAGTGTCTGCTATCCATAACTCTTAGGTATCATTTAGTAACTCTTAACCAGGACACATGGGGATCCAGACATATGGATTATATATATATGGAGACAAGCAGTCTCCTTTCCAGTGCCTTTTTAATACCCCTAAGAACTTAGTTAATCCAGTTGCCAAGCAACCTAGAACATCAGTGAGTCCAACCTTCAGGCTTAACAAAAAGGCTAAATCAACTAAAATATGTCTATTGAAAAACTAAGCAGAGAGAAACACAGATATGCCCAGTTGCTTGTAAAACTAAATTAAAGTTAGAATCTTTTGAGTTAAATATATGAGGCATCAGACTTCTCAGAACAGCTAATCACAGCAGCTAACAAATGAGAAGAGAAGTGTATGAGACTTCACAGTATAGCATTAGCATCCAAAAGATGGATATCATAAGCACAATGGTATGTTTGCTGGTATTAGCTAATATCCACAGAATGACTGTGCTTACCAATCATTGCAGGGGGTTGACCTAGTCCTAGATGGTTTATGTGGTCTCTTCAACTCTATGTTTTGAAGGTGGCTTCTAAATTCATCTTGTAAAGCAGATGTAGATAATAAGGTGCTGCATTAGTCCCTAGGGGCTTGGGAACACCAAAATAACAGGAGACGAAAGTCCTGAAATATTGCACACACATCATCAAGAGACCAGTGAGCAATGTCGCCATGTTTTTGAGCCCAGGAAATGCCCCTTTTCAACAGGAAAGAAGATCAAGTTCCAATGAACCTTTTCTTAGGGGGAAAAAGCATTTCCTAAGCCTGAGGGAAGATAAAATAAGGAAAACTGTCTCTAGTTGGAAGTGAATTCTTAGCCAAGAAACACTTTGGGGAATTGGTAAGGGGCTTCATGGTCACAAAATACTCTTGGCACCAAATGTAGGCACCAAATGTAGGCATAAGTTATATTTCCCTCCTTGCTGAGATAAATCTAATGAAGTGACATCATTGGATATGTAGAAATGCAGACCTTGGTGCCTGTCAAGATTTCCTACCTGGCCCTTGCTGGCCATATTATTTGTTCAGAAACATTTATAGAGTAGGGAACAGGATTTGGTTTGTCACTGTTTAACTCATATGGCCTCATGAGTAGGCAACAGGAAAAACTGACAGCTTCTTTATTAATTAAATGTAAAAGCCAGTATCTTGCACCATCAGACTTAGCTGCAGAGATATATCTACATCGTCTCTGAATGCTACTATCCAAAATTCTATTTTTGAAGATTTTCACCCCTCCCTTCCAAAAAACACATCATTCGCAGTTGTGCTGAAAAGTATGATGATGAGTAATGACTGGAAGGGAGTGGGACACATTATTCACCACCCCAATGGGACTAACAATTGGAGCAATGTATTTGTATTAGTTGCAGAAAGAATGACAATGTCTCTTAAATTTATCACTTTTATAATGTGTTTAAACTTATGAATATTTGCTTCTTGGACATTCACTTTTTTCCCTATATCCATTCAATATACAAATGGTTCCATGGAAAAAGGGGGACTAAATAGCATTTTTAAAGGATATTATCTTGCCAACTTTCTTTATATGGGGAGAACTCTATATTTATTTACTCATATGGAACAAAATGAAGGTAAATCAGTGCAGAGCATCATGCACAGCTGCAATAGTTCTCATGCAAAGTACCCTTCCAGATGTCTTTGGATATGATGCCAGAAACCATCATGGTCATAAATCCATGGCAATAGCACATCATAGCAGGGCCAGTGTCTTTTGATGGGGGATGAGGGATGGATCTTTCAGCTTTTGTGGTGACATTTATATAGCGACATAAAACCTGAGACAACATTCCATTTCAGAGGCTCACAAACATTTCCATAGTGTGTGAGCCACATTTCAATACAAAGAGCATGACACAAGCCTTTTCCCTTCTTAGAGGCAAACAGGCAGAGACATCAATTGCTTTCCTGTTTGGTATTCCCATCGCATCCTCCGACCTGCAGCAGCATCTGATTAAACAGCAAAGAAAATTAAATAAGTAAAACAAAACACCAAAGATTATCATTCAGGGGTCCTGATGACCTATGTATCATGGAGAATGATCCCAAGATAGATAATACTGGTTTAACCAGTTGCTTTGCAATGAACATCATCCTAGCCATCCATCTGCTTGGAGTTTGAAATAACTGTAGAGGGATATGTACATTTTAGTCAATAGAGAAAAATAGAAAAATTATACAAACAATTCCATGAATCAAAAATTATCCAAATTCAGTATAGAAAGAAATTGCAAAATCTCACAACCTGAATGAAAACAAGAAAATTCAGGAAAGTTTTTAGCTTCCTTAGTCTAAATACAGATTAATGGATTGTGGCATTATATCTTGAATATCACTAGTATTGTGACATCATCACCACCACCATCGTCATCATTATTTCTGTCTTCTTCCCCATGCTGAATTATTATAGCAACATTACTAGACTTCATCCAGTATCCCTCCTGTCTGTATATTTGAATTGTTATATTTCGATGGCATCATTTTATGCAATGTTCCAAAGCATCTTTATTTGTCTTTATTTGTCAGAGCTTCTGCTCTATTAAAATGTAAATTATTAATAGTTGAAGACTGTGGTAATATGTTCTATTTCTTTTGAGATGACAGTCCTTAAATATTTAAGCTGCCTCACATTTACGGCAGGTTTGGTTTTTATCACATATATAAAAAGCTTTCAGTATATGAGTTCTGGGTTTCTGCTGACAAGAGACTTATTGTTACATTACTTTTGTTTGGAAAGAAAACCACCCAAGTTCCTACTTCAGTGTCATTTGGTACTCTAGGGGGGATGAATAATAGGCTGTGGCATTACCTCAGGAGATGAATGGATGAATGAGGATTACGTGGACAATGAAGAACAATCCTTGTAGTGCTAATGGAGCACATGAGATACATCTGTGTATCTACCTAGAAATGGAATAATCTATTCATGAGCAAGGTAATTTCCAGTGTCTATTTCTGAAACCTGCTTTAAATGCTATAGTACATATAGAGGTTTATATCCAGTATCAACATCCAATAAAAGGCAAGTTCTGTGGAGAGCAAGCACAGTATAATGGTTTGAGTGTTCAACTATGACTCAAGAGACCCAGGTGCAATTCCCCATTTGTCCATAGAAATCTGCTGGGTGATCAGGAATAGGTCACACACTCTCATCCTCAGAAAAAACTATGAGAAGGTCACCTTAGGGTTGCCATAAGTCAGAAATGACTTGATGGAACGCAGCAACAGCATCATAGAGAAAATATTCAATGCTCAACATCTAAGCTAAATTCATCTATGATCACAGAGTAACAGGTGGAATTTGCTCTTTACCACTTCAAATTATAGAGGGGAGATCTGACAGTTGAATCCTTCACCCTAATGATAATAATGCCATGTCATATAGAAAATAAGCATACCAAGAAGTAGTATAGTGTAGAAGAATAAGACATTGGCAAAATAGTAGGATAAGATACAAAAAACACAAAGTCCTTCAAAAACAAGGTGGAATAAATAAACAATTTGAATGAAAGTGAAAGTGAAATGGAATAATCCGAGAGGAGGCCTTTAAGTGGTTGCATCTACAGATATGCATTTGCCTCTTGGAAAACACCAAAGTTTTATGGCACCTTTTCAGACTTGTTACGTGTCATGTTTTGTGGGATGTACTTTGTACTGTTTTGAACATACCAATTTGAGGACGGGTGTAGCTTCATGTGGGCTGAGATCTGGCATTGTCAGAATGTTACTAGAATGATAGAGCTCCATCATGGAAGTTACATCTGATTATGTCACAGGAAAAAAATGTGTCATCCTGGCAGTATCTCAACCAAAGGATTTCTGAGGTGATACAGATTGGGGCAGTGGGAAATGACATCTGCAGCACATGTTGGTTCTGCTGGACCTCTCAGCGGCCTTCTATACTGTCAACCACGGTATCCTTCTGTGACATCTCGCTGGAATTGAGCCTTGGAGGTACTGTTTTACAGTGGCTCCAGTCCTTTCTGGAGGGTCTCACCCATAAGGTGTTACTGGGAGACACCTGTTCATCCCCACAACCATTGTCTTGTGGGGTTCCTCAGGGCTCAATACTGTCTCCCATGTTGTTTAACATCTACATGAAGCCACTGGGGGAGATCATCTGGAGTTTCGGGGTATGGTGTCATCTGTATGCAGATGATGTCCAGCTCTGTCACTCCTTCCCATCTGCTACTAAGAAGACTGTTCAGGTCCTGAACTGGTGCTTGGCCACTGTGATGGCCTGGATGAGGGCTAAGAAATTGAAATTGAATCCAGACAAGACAGAGGTACTCCTGGTCAGTCGTAAGGCTGAACAGGGCAAAGGGTTACAGCCTATGTTGGATGGGGTTACACTCCCCCTGAAGACACAGATTTGCAGCTTGGGTGTGATCCTGGATTCATCGTTGAGCCTGGAACCCCAGGTTTTGACAGTGACTAGGGAAGCATTTGCACAGTTAAAAGTTGTGGGGCAGGTGTGCCAGTACCTTGGAAAATCTGACTTGGCCATAGTAGTCCATGCTCTGGTTACATCCCATATATACTACTGCAACACACTCTATGTGGGGTTGCCTTTGAAGACTGCCCAGAAGCTTAAAATGGTCCAATGGCTGGCAGCCAGATTACTAACAGGAGCGGCGCTCAGGGAGCATACAACTCCTCTGTTGCACCAGCTCCACTAGCTGCCAGCTTGCTACCGAGCAAAGTGCTGGCTTTAGCCTATAAAGCCCTAAATGGTTCTGGCCCAACTTACTTGTACGAATGCATCTCCCCATATGAACTACCTGGGACTTTAAGATCGTCTGGGGAGGCCCTGCTCTCGATCCCGCCTGCATTGAAAATGGGAATGAGAGGCAGAGCCTTCTCAGTGGTGGCCCCTCAGCGATGGAATGCCCTTCCAAGGGACATTAGATTACCCTCCTCCCTTTTAACATTCCGGAAAAAGGTTAAGACTTGGTTGTTTGAGCAAGCGTTTGAAAATGCAGTGTAACAGACATAGGAAATTGGGATGACTGGATTATGAGACTGGACAACGTTCTTAACTAAGAGACATAAATGATCTATGTTTTATTAATTTTGCTATGATTTTATATTATATGTTAATGTTTTTTAAATGTTTTATGGTATTGTCGACATTGAATTGCTGCCTCTATAAACTGTCCTGAGTTGCTTGCGTGCTGAGAAGAATGGTATATAAATATAGCAAATAAATAAATAAATGTTCTGTTGTGGGGCACATTGAGAACAGACAGATGGAGAGATGTCTCAGTTTCCTTCCACAACTGTTTTTCTCAAGGCAACAAGAAGAGTGTTTCCCCAGTGTCCCAGTCTTCACTGCCTTGGATGTGCTTTAGTTGAAATGCTGGGTTCTGGAGTTCAGATCTACCTGTACCATAATGACCACAATTATGCATTCCTAATGATTACAAGATCATAAATCCAGTTTACAATCTTAAAGCTACTGAAAGAAGGATGTCAGCCATAGTATGCAATGTGCACAGATATTAAACCTTACAATGCATGAATTACTATCTTTTCCTATAGTACCTTCAATATACTCATTTACCCAAGTGTTATTTCTATTTCACATTAATTTGTACCTTTTGTTTTAAAACATCCACACATATTTTCATATTTTATAGTCACAATAGTGACAGTGCATTTGGGAAGTGTGAAAACTGGCAGATAACTTATTTCTGTTCCATATATTAGCAGAGGAGGTCTGTTTGTCTCAAAACTGACAAAGATCAAATTTATTAAGCATCATTTACTGCCTTGTACAAGTTCCCAGTAATGGATAGAAAATGATCTTTTCTCTGCCCATTCCCCATCACAACAATGGGGTTTTTAAAAATAGTAATCCTGTATTTTTGAATTGGATTTATAGACAATTTTTGAAGTTATTTGTGGAAAATAGGAATCTTGCTTTTTAAAAAGTGTTGTGTGAATATCCTAACATGAGGGAGATTAGAAACCATCACTTGTCAGCTTTCATTTTTCTTCTGGGTGACTGGTCATTGGTGGTTCAGTGAAGATTTCCTTTCTTTGACAAATGACAACTGCTCAAACCAGGCTTGCTTCATTTCATTTTCTTTTATGGGTACTTCTATTCCCTGTGCTGTAATCAGAATCAGTTTTGTTACTCATGCTGTTATATTTCTTCTGCCGTTTGTGGTTGCATCTCTTAAAAAGTATGCTCGGCTTTTATTATGAGGAGTGGAAGGGAAAGAATTAAACAAATCGATGACACTTTGATGAAGAACAAAGTAATAATATGCCATCACTCTCATAATTTTTCTCTGTTCCTGGGAGAAAATAGCTCTTATACTTAAAAGAAACAAAAGAGACAATAAAAATTCAGATGATTATGTTTGCCTCTCTCTGGATAGGGAGCAACCTTGAGAGTTGTAGAGAAAGACGAAAAGCTTTTTGTACTAACTACCATTATGGTTGTTGGTATCAAAAAGATTTAATGTGTATTGAATGACTGATAGGGAAAAATGCACTTCAAGTAAGTATGAGAGTTTGCAGCAGATAAAATGACTGTTCTGGACCAGTAAATAGTATCACCCATAACATTAGCTTGTCTTCAGACATTTCCATAAGACAATGACCCGGAATGGGTTGGCGATAGTTTTCCCATAATAAATCAACGTTATTAGGACAAGGATTCAAGAAGAGTGAGGCAGACTATAGACAAGGAAAAAGTTAACTCATAAGAATTTGATAAATTTAATCTCTTTTGTTAGGATAGATTTCCCCAGCTTGGTGTCCTCTTGATGCTTAAGTTTTCAGCCAGTCCTACCTGGCATGGTCATTGGCCACTAGTTAGATATTCCAGTGACTATAGTCTAACATATTTGAGAGCACATATTAAGACCTCTGTATAATCCTGTGCATTTTGCTTTTGACTGAGCAATAGTTTAACATTCTACTGTAATTTTATGTTTGCTATTCCTTTTTCACTATGCATTATAATCAGTCTTCCATAACCACAGATTCTGCATCCCTTGATTCCAACATCTATGGCTTGAAAATATTCAAATAAATTCAGAAAAACAAATATTGATTTTCCCATTTCCCATTGTATATAATGGGACGTAAATGTAATAATAAACTTTATTTATATCCCACCACCACCTCCCTGAAGGATCTCTGGGCGGCTCACAGAAGTACTAAATAGTGCAAACATATAAAATATAACAAAGTACAAAAGCAAAATAACACAATACCAATAAAATCCACATAACAAATTACATTAAACATTGTATAAAACCCCAACCGATTTAAAAGGTTCAATAAAGCACAGCAGTGGCTGCGAAAATAAAAATAAACTGTAATTAATATCAGTCTGTAAAGTGCTTAGGGTGAAACAATCACTAAGTCTTCGAAAATAACAGATAGGGTTGGAGTTCTGAACATGGTCAAAGACCTGTTTGAAGAGCCATGCTTTCAGATTTGTTCTGAAAACTTGAAGATTGGGGGCTACTCTAATCTCTCTAGGGAGAGCATTCTAGAGCCGGGGGCACCACCTCTGTCTCACCTATGCTTGAGAGGTGGGACCGAGAAGAGAGCCTCCCCAGCAGATCTTAGAGCCCTTGCCAGTTCATAGAGGAAGATGCAGTCTCAAAGGTAGGTTGGGCCTGAAGCACATAGGGCTTTATAGGTAATAACCTGCACTTTGAATAGGGCCTGGAAACTTGTTGGCATACAGTGGAGCTGCTTTAATAGGAACTAGCTAGCCCCTGTTAGTAATCTGACTGCCAACATTTGCACTAACTGCAGTTTCTGAGTCGTCTTCAAAGGCAGCCCCATATAGAGTGCATTGCAGTAGTCCGTTCTAGATGTAACTAAGGCATGGACCACCATGGCCAGTTCAGGCTTTTTGAGGTACGGTCACAGCTAGCACACAAGTTTCAATTGTGTGAAGTCCTTCTATGCCTCTGCCGACACCAAGCAGGAGGACTTCTAGACTGCAGACCTGTGTTCTCAAGGGGAGTATAACCCTCTCAGTCACAGGTTGCCACCCTATAACTTGATCGGCCTCATGACTGACTAGGAGGACTTCTGTCTTGTTTGGATTAAGACTCAATTTGTTGACCCCCATCCAGTCCATCACAGCTGCCAGGCACCAGCCTAGAATTCAGGTAGCTTCCTTGGAATGGGATGGAAAAGAGTAGGAGAGTTGTATGTCATCTCATAGAGATGGCACTCAACTTGAACGCTCTGGATGACCTCACCCAGTGGTTTCATGTAGATGTTGAAAAGCATGAGGGACAAAATACATCCTTGCAGGACCCCAAGCAGGTGTCCCCCAGCATCACCACCTGGGTACAATCCTCCAGGAAAGCAGTACCCACAAGACCCATTCCAGAAAGCACTGTAAAGCAGTGCCCCCAAGACCCATTCCAGAGCCGATCCAAAAGGATAGCATGGTCGATGGTATCGAAAGCCGCTGAGAGATACAAGAGAACCAGCAGGGACACACTTTTCCTGTCTAGTTCTCTGCAGAGGTCATCCACCAAGGCAACCAAAGCTATCTCCATTCTGTGACCAGGGCTAAAACCAAACTGTGAGGGATCAAGATAATCAGTTTCATCCAAGAATCCCTGGAGTCGAGAAGCCACCACTTGCTCTAGAAGTTTGCCCAAGAAAAAGAGATTTGAAATGGGCCACTGATTTCAATATCCATGGAAGGTCCTGGAACTAAACCCCAGCTGATACCAAAAATCCACTCTACATTAGCTTCAATATGTCTTGTTCACACTAGTGAGTGCCAACTTCATAAAATGATTTGAAATGTATCTACCATTCAATTCTATAATAAAAGACCAGGTCTTCGATGGCACCTGGCATGGATAGTATGCACGTGGTTATTACATTTCTATAAACAGAATTATCACTTTGGATTGAAAGAATGGAAATTTTATCCATCACCTTGCACTTGACAAGAGCTCTGCATACACAGATTATGTTTCTCCGTGGAGAGTAGAATTGAATGAATTTCTAACTGGGACAAAGCTTCTATTCCTCCAGCTGATGAAATCTAAGACTTTCTGTATAAAAAGAAACTATAGAAATTGCATGTTGAGATGAGATGGACTTAACTGAAACTCACAGAAAGAGTTTGTGTTCTGTTATGACAACACGATTCTGTAAAGCTGATTGCCTATCTCTAGAGATCTGGTGTATGATTGGTGGACTATGCTTGTGCCCCTGTGTGTGTTGGTAAATAAATTGAAATGTTACCACCACCTCTTCAAAAATTGTTAGAGACATCCAGCGACCTCTTTCCAACAAAAATGAAGTTGAATAAAAACAGAACATCCAGAAATTCTGAATGCTCAGTGAAGGGGGAGTAAGCCTTCCATACTGTCTGTGTTATATCCAAACAGGTATTAATGGGAAGCCTGAAACATGTTGCTGGTACTCAGAAAATGGCATCACTGAAGATGATAACATCTCCAGCAGGAAGAAACAGGAGATAATTATCATGGATGCCTAAAGCTGTGCCTAATTTCCCCTAATACTGGGGCATTGTGATAGCTGTAGTCTCTCATCTGTCATGTATCTGGAACTCTATAAGAAAGTTATAATAAAGCAGAGAGATGAAAGGACAAACACAAAAGTAATACTTGGAGTCCATTTAATGAAAGCTCTTCATATTGCTGTGTATTACTAGGTTTGACGACAGTAAGGCTTTATGGCAAAACCTCTCATGAAGCAGAAGTTTTATATCAGTTAGACCCCATATGTGTACATATTGATTTCAGACAAGAGTAAGTTATAACAATATTGTTGTACCATCACAAAAAAAACCTAAGCGAGATCCAAGAAAAAAACTGAGAGAAACAGCATCTAGATTGGACTAGATTGCTTTTGATTCCAGGGGAGGGGAACCTGCATTTACACTATAGAATTAATGCAAGTTGACACCACTTTAACTGTCATCGTTCAGTGCTATTGAATCAAGAAAGTTGCAATTTGGTAAGGCACCAGCATAATTCAATGGAGAAAGCTAAAAGTCTTGTAAAAAGACCCATGATTCCATAACATTGAACCATGGCAGTTAGAGTGGTGTCAAATTGCATTAAATCTATGGTATAGATGTACTCTTAATTAGTCTATACATTGTATTCAGTGTAATCTTCCAGATGTTGTTAGGTTGCAACATTGACTATGCTGACTAGAGCTCTTTGGGGTTGCAACCTAATAACATCTTGAGAGAACAAGTAAGCCACCAACATTTGAACAGAATGAAAAGACATTATGCTAAACCAGACTAATAGAATGTCTGTCCATTGATCTGTAAAGATGCCTACATGGAGACTAAACCTTGGTGTGTTATATATTCTATCTCTTACATTCAACAACAACCGAGGGCATATACAAACAAAAAACCTGTAGACACGTCATATCTGCTTTAGTCCAGACACACAACATTCTTGATGATTCGTTTGCAATGTACCTCTTTGGTCTTTAATCATGTTCCAAAAAACCTTATATTTTATCCAATAGTTTTCCAGGAAATCTGGAATTTTGGACTTCTTGTCACCACTTCAAAATTGTGATAACCTGATCTTTCTTTCCCGGTTCGTATTTTTAATTTTTAATTTTAAGTTTACCAGTGTGGTCAGTATGTTTGCTTTGTTTGTTTGTTTGTTTAAGAAGGTGCATGTGTATGGATACCTGCGTATCAGAATTAGTGCACCCCCCCCCCACTTAATAAGAAATACATACATTCATATGCATGAAGGGGGGGAATTGTATATGGCTGAAAACAATATGAATAATTAGATATCGGTGATTGCCCAACATGCCTGCTTATGCCAAGGTGAGTTCACTAGTGGAAAATGTGTGGGTGGTTGTGGAGATCTCATCACATTGTATGTGGCATTAACAACATCACTAGACCATTAAAGTGTAGTGTGGAATATTTTTTCATCATTGTAAACACTCTCTACTTCTATTAGAGACATGCTACTTCTACTGGAGGTCATCAGGACTAGCCACTAGGCTTGTTTGAGTAAAAAAAATGGTTCAAAACTCGGTTCAGAAGTAGGGGCCGATGGTGGTTTGATTCTAAAATTACTTCTGATTTTATCCCATGAAAGATCGGAACTTTCAGAAACTTCTGAATCGATAATGGCAGACATGCATGCGCAGTAGGGAAAAACAGCACTGGCACTGGGAAAACTTCAGGGGCTTCCCCCTCTCTCATTTTTAGACCAAACCAGATGAAACTTGCTACAGTGGTAGAATACATGGACCTCTGTTCGGTCAACAAATTTATGAACCTTTGACTTATCTGTTCCTGGTTTAAAAATGTTATTTCCTGTTTCATTGGGTGGTCTTTACTTTGAAAGTAATAGTTCCATGCCAGACACTTTGTTTGTGTGGCACAAACTGTGTTAAATTGGTAGAGAACAGAAATCATAGTGCAGACCCCATCAAGGGACATCTAGTCTGACCCCCTTCTTCTGGGCAGAAAGGCACCATCCTAACTCTCCTGACATCCATTAGCTTCCTCGACTACAAACTACATTTAAGATGGCTGTGATTAGCCACACCCACTTTGTCCCTTTTAGCCTTGCTGGCCAAAAGAATTATATTTTAAAAGTTCCCTTGCCTTTACCAAAGTTGCTTAAGGGTTGTGAAAATTAAAATAACCTTGGGAGACATCCGAACGTTATGGAATATTTATGAATAAAAAAGTAAGTGGTTCAAATTCGGATTTGCACCTCCCACTTTTCCTGCATGGTTCAAAATTGCTTCAGAAGCCCAAAGTCAATAGGTTTTATGACTTAGATTTTTCTGAACCAAACCTAACCAACCATACTAGCCACCATTGGTGAAATTATTGCCTATGAATGTAAACCTCTTTCAGAGCTACACAATTGGTGACCAGCACCACAGCCATAATTGTAACTAAATACATTTGTTAAGTAACTTCACACACTTTGAATTCTTATGAGTAGTTGCTCCTTTTTGAAGTGAGGCAAGGCAGACTGAAATAATAAAGTCATAATGACAAATGCTCTATCCTGTATTCTATTGGATCAATAGAATTTACCTGTGTGTTGACATGGTGATGCAACAGCCGATTCAATGGGTGTACTCCAATCTAAATCTCATTGCTCATTCTAACAAAAATGGAGTCATTGAATCAATGGATTTTGACTCCCTATTCAGCAGTTGATTTGTTGTGCCTACTCTTGTTGGAACTAGCTAACTGGTCATAGTTTCCTTCCCCAATACAAAATAAGAGGATTATGTCTGAGTTGTTCAGGATCCCTGTTATCTAGGGGGGATCTGAGTAACTGGATTGATAACGGAAGCACCATTATAAAATATCAAACACTCTTTTTATCAAACCAGCTTTGCAAGGTATTTCCACTGCCGTCATATCCAAGAGACATCAGAGAGAATTGCCATTTCCTTTTGCTTTCTGAGGAAAGCTCTTGAAACTGCCATGAAGAAATTGCTTTGTGGATTTAAAATAAAATAGCACTCTTCAGTCCTGCAGCCAGCAATTAAAAGAAACAGAAAACTTGCTATCACCTACAAATAAATTTCTCAGCATTTAAGCTTATTTGATTCATGCTGCTCCAGTAAGTTTTGACCTCTGTCATCTTCAAGTCTTTCCTAGCAGGTAGGAAACAAAGCACATATGATAAGTGGAGGCCAGTGTGTGACTTCCAGCAGTGTCTTCCTTACCCAAAGCAATGAGTAAAAAGAGAAAGGAAACTGTGGTTTCATTAATATCAGACATTATCTGGCCAGGAGCTGGAGACATGTAAATTGCCAACTTTCTCTGGGTTGATTTTCAATCAAGTAACTTTGATAATGCTGCCACCCTGAGTTTTGAAGACATAAATGGCACAGTGTCAGCTGTTGTCAGTGAAGACAATGAAAATTGGCAGATCTAGCCAAGTATGAAGCATGCCAAATTGTAGGAAAGCAAAAAAAGGAACAAAGGGGTGCACTCAACTCAGAGCTGAGCTGACATTTGCTAGGAATCTTGTAGGATTTCTCCAGCCAAGCAGTGAGACATATTCCATGTTACTGCTTTTTCAGTGATCAGTGCATACTCATAGCATTTCTTGTTGTTTTAAGTGAGACTTTGAGTAATTGTCACTTTAGTTTTGTTTAGTTATTATCATTGGCAGGAATTCTATTTGTGCATTATGCTGGTATCAATAGTATAGCAGGAGACAAGGTCCAGAGTGCAGTAGCTATAAAGAAAGTTGGCAATGGAGAAAGAGGCTGCTCTGAGCTGGCAGCTTTTTCTGCTTTTCTTTGACCTCCAAAGAATACACTATCCTACAAGGCACTCTATTTCACTGTCAAAAATCACTTTGAAAACAAATTCCACAAATACTCTCTGGAAGATATGGGACATCTTGTCATTTTCTAGGGAGCTGAGTCAATTTACAGCTATGAATTATTTTTTTAGGAACAGGATATGAATAAAAATGACTTCTACTCACTTCCTATTGTCTAAAAAAGGGGGGTTTTCCTGGACATAAAATGGACCCTCGCCATATAACCTACGAGACATGTGGCGGACTTTGGGAGCAAATTATTCTCATGGGGGTGTCTCTCCAATTGGTGGACTGATGTGCCTCGCCTCCCAGTCTTCCACAGCTGCCCACCTATTAAGCTAAAGAATGGTGGGGGAGATACTTTTTGATATTTTGGTTTGGCAAATTCATTAATTTCTCACTGTAGTGGTTGAAATGTCCATGCTCAGTGAGCATCTACTAAACCGTATCAGCCTAGACAAAGAAACAAAGTCCCCAGGCTGAAGTCAAACCACAGAGGTTCATTATAATACAGCCAAAAAGGATGCAAGTACAAGCAATTTGCTTCAAAAGGAATAAGCATAAACATACAGAGAAATGCAGGACATCTTATACAGTTCTGACAGCTATTCAGACTTCCCGCTCCCTCTTCTGATTGGCTGGAAAAAAGGCAGGCTAGGATATGTACCTGGATTGCAGGAAGAAAAGCAGCTGATGACAAGCCTGTTCAAGGAACCAATTTATTACAGACAGACATCCCTTGGGTGGACACAGTCCATGAGGAAAGAAGGGTGATGAGTTTCTGATTAACCCAAGTGTCCAGTTCCATGTGAGACAAAGGTGGAAGACCCAAAAGACAAAGAGGTTGTTTCCTGTCAATCAAGGACTCTAGCTACCGGCACTGAGAAGCAAATGGATCTGCATCTATAAATCCCCTCTTCTGTGGAAGCAGCAGAATCTCAGCCTCAAGCTGAATGAACAAACATCCTGAGATTATTTTGTTGACAAAAGGGTCATTTATCTACATATACATAAAGGTTCTGATAACTATCTGGCTTGTAAAATAACTGGAGGGATCCTGGGTATAGTCCTCTTTTCCAAGGGATTATGTAAACTGAGTCACAGAGAGATGACTGCCTTCAAGTTACATTTTGATATATATATTAGAAACGGTTTTTACACTTCATATAAGGAATTGACATAGTACACAGAATATAAAAGATGCAAGTTATACAAGACTATCAAACTGATACATTTTATTAAGGGATCGGAATTGATAGAGTTTGTAGGGTACATCTGATGCTAGGTCTGTTCCAGAACCTCTAGCGCTTCAGAATCAACAACACTGTCCTTTACCCTTAACAGAGTGCTCTTGAAGAGATCCTTTATGGAAACATGGGATGGGCTGTCCATAGCTTCTCTACACATAGCAGAAGCCATAACAACAGGTGTTTGGGTAGTTTTTATATCAATCTGGTCTGAACTTTGAGAAGTTGGTAAAACCTTTCTGTTAGCAAGTCATAGAAATCTGTATGACTTCCAGCAACATGATTTGCCTGCCCACCCCCGAAATAAAGAGACCACACAAGAACAGTTGGGTTCAAATTATGGGCAACTTTTATTGTAAATTGTTACCTATTTAATTCGTCCTAACCTAAACTAGTAGGAATCAGGAACTTGGTGACAGAGCCGAGGAGGTATCCCAGTTGGCTATACCCCTCGGCTAACAGTGGCAAAAAACCTCTTTGCTCTAACCAAAACCAAACAACAGTTAAACAAGTGGACAGAAGTCTATATCCGAAGAATGTCACAATCAGACTCTGTCATAGTATGCCATTAAGCCTTGCCTCACCGAAGCTACCTTTCGAGTGAGTGATTGAACAAATGACCCACCCCCATTCTGAACTGTGGGAGGGGGCTTGTGTGAAGACAACTTGCAAACTCCTCTCTATTTTCCGCTGGCCTAATTAAGAGCAGACCCACCATACTGTCTAGCCCCTAAACAGTCTAGGGCTAGGCAAAAAACCTTCAAAAATCAAAACGAAGGAAAAAATTCCTCAACCGGCCCCCGGTTCCGCCGATTCCGCTGATTCCGCCGATTCCGCCGGTTTCGCGACGACCAATACTATACTCTTAATGGGCGGGTGTGGTGGGCCAATCCTGGCTCAGAATGAGCTCTTCAGGGGGCGGATCTGCTAAAGGCCAGCTCCGCCCCCTGATCTAGATGGTTCCAGGAAGGAACCAAAGCTTCTTTTTTCCTAGGGGGAGGCAAACTTCTCTCCTACCCCCTTTGGAGGTAGGAAAGTCCTTTGCCTGCCCACCCCCAAAATAAAGAGACCACACAAGTACAGTTGGGTTCAAATTATGGGCAACTTTTATTGTAAATTGTTACCTATTTAATTCGTCCTAACCTAAACTAGTAGGAATCAGGAACTTGGTGACAGAGCCGAGGAGGTATCCCAGTTGGCTATATCCCTCGGCTAACAGTGGCAAAAAACCTCTTTGCTCTAACCAAAACCAAACAACAGTTAAACAAGTGGACAGAAGTCTATATCCGAAGAATGTCACAATCAGACTCTGTCATAGTACGCCATTAAGCCTTGCCTCACCGAAGCTACCTTTCGAGTGAGTGATTGAACAAATGACCCACCCCCATTCTGAACTGTGGGAGGGGGCTTGTGTGAAGACAACTTGCAAACTCCTCTCTATTTTCCGCCACCGATGCGGACAGGTGTCCACCTAGTCCACATCCCCCACCAAGCTCTCTAATGCCAACTGAATCCCAAGCTGCAAATTGGACAAAAGAAATCATTACCCTCCTCAGACAGATGAATACCATCTGCCCGGTACAAATTTAAATTTGTGTGGGAAATATTATCATGACCAATGTATGATCCGTTGCCATGCGACAAAAAGGCTCACATGGCACGGTTCACACGTCTTCTTGCTCACTCAAGTCGATGAACGTCACCACCTCCAGCCCACTTGAGCCGAGGTATGATGGCCGACCAGACAACATGAACATGCGGCCATGTTCGAAAGATGTCATCTCTATCCTGTTGGTAGAGCGGCCTACCTGCTAGGAGACCCAGGTCATTTCCACCGAGGTGGATGACCAAGACGTCAGGCGGTTGTGAGCCTCTGACGCCGAACAGAAATGGGATCAAGCCTTCCCAACACATACCTCTTTTTCCTCTCCACTCGACCACAGCGGTGGAGGAAAAACCCAAATGCCAGCCATAGGAAGTCCGCTGGGCATGCCGCCCTGCCCAGTGGATGTAGCTATGACCACATACCAGGACGTTTCGCCTATGCGCCGGCTGCATCAGATCTGAAACAATATAACATTTTTAACTTAACTTTGAATGAACGTAACCCTTATAAGCATTCGACTTCCATCTGCCCAAGGCCTTAATTCTGTCGACACCATATCCCAGCTCAGATGCCGTTGATGCCGCCCCAATACGAAACGAATGGGTGCCAAATTTGTGTTGTGCCAGCCCCAAAAGCTTTAACGCTTTATTCGTGACCGTCCAGAACTGGAATTTAGTTAATGGTGTGCCGTCAAGATGACAAAAAAGGTACCCTGGCTTGGATGCTCGAACAGCCACGTATTGAGACATGGCCCTTATGGGGCACAAGTCGGAATCGCTGCATGTAACTAAACTAATCACACAGGCTTTCCCTTGCTGATCCGTTTTAGATGATCTAATTCCAATTTGTAAGGTGTTCTGTAACAACGTCACGTCTGAAAAAAGGAGGGTGCTGTAAGACACGTCAGTTTTTGACTTCGCCACCAATTCGCTTATTCTAAGCGCCCCGAAAAAGGCCGTAAGCGCCGCTGAATGAAAAAGTAATCTCTTGTACTCTGACGAGCACAAATTTGGCCAGGTGTGGTGCAAACCTTTTATAATAACTGGCGTTAAAGGCTCCCTATCATCCTGGGGCCGCCTATATTGGTTTGACCACCCTGTCATCAATTTGTGTAGCCGAAAATCATTGGTCCTGTCGGGAAGGCCCTGAGCCTTCAACCAATAGGCCAAGGCTGCCAATTTGACTCGAATTGTATGAGGGGCTAGTCCCCGCCTCCTTGAATAAACACAGAATTGGGCCAAATGCTTGTAAGGAACTGGAAAAACAACAGGTAAACCATAATATTGTCGAAAATCAGAAAATTCCTGAACACACTTCAAATAAGACTTCCTAGAGCTGGGAGCAAGTGCGTGTGCCATACCCAAGGTCACCTCCTCGCTCCAACCATCCAGAGATGGTCTGGCATGGGTTCCGGCCGGGCGTCTGCGCTGGGTGCTAACTGCCAGAACCGCTCCATCTGCATACGAGACAGAGCGTCGGCCAATGAGTTGTCCAACCCAGCGATGTGAAAAGCACGGAACAAAATATTATGCTCTAAACAGTGAAGTGTGAAAAAACGCAAAGCGGCCATAACCCTTCGCGATTTAGAAGTGAGGGTGTTAAGTACCTGGACTGTGGCCATATTGTCGCACCAAAAGTGCACTGTTGAATTTGCAAAATTATCCACCCATAGTGTAACAGCCACTATGATGGGAAAAAACTCTAAAAAGGTCAAATAGGATGTTATACCCAACGCATGCCACTGTTGGGGCCAAACCTGGGCACACCAGTGCCCCCTAAAATATACACCGAAACCAATTGAGCCAGATGCATCGGATGCATCTGACTCAGGTCTGCCACCTTATCGGGTGGCAACCAGGAAAATTGCTGTACAGTATCTAGCTCAACCCCCAAAAAGGATAAGACCTGCAATGGGCCTTCAGTTTTTTCTTTAGCTAACGGGATCCCAATTTTTTCGGTAAGTTGCTGAAAGGACCGCAACAGCGAAAGGCAGTTACCAGACCCGCACTTCCCGATGAACAAAAAATCATCAAGGTAGTGCACAACTCCCGTTTGGCCAGATTCCTTTTTAATAGCCCACTCAAGAAATGTGCTAAATGTCTCAAAAGCTGCGCACGATATGGAGCAGCCCATGGGCAAAGCACGGTCCATGTAGTATGAATCCTGAAAATGAAATCCCAATAGCTCGAAATCTAGGGGGTGTACTGGGAACAGCCTGAAGGCGGACTTGATGTCAGACTTCGCCAATTCTGCGCCCGAGCCAAATCGTTTTACGATGGACACAGCTCTGTCAAAAGACGTGTACTGTACAGAGCAGAGTTCCTCGGGGATCGCGTCATTCACCGATCTGCCTCTGGGATAGGACAGATGATGAATGAGGCGAAACTCTCCTTCGGCCTTCTTGGGCACTATGCCTAGCGGGGAAACCCTAAACTGAGGCGTGGGTGGTGACGCGAAAGGACCTAACACCCGTCCCTCACGGAGCTCCTTATCAATCTTTTGTTGTACGATTGTCTCCATTCCCACTATTGACTTAAGGTTTGGCGCCATCCGCGGCATGCGTGGTCCTTGAGCTAAGATCCGAAAGCCAAAACTAAAACCCTCAAATAAATATGTTGCCGCTGCCCTATCGGGGTACAACTGCAACCAGTAAGCCAACTGCTCCACATTAACCGGACTGGGGCCCTTTTGGAAAGGAAGGCAATGCTGGGCTCTTTCCGGGGGGCTGGCCTCCCCGATTGTTGCCCCGATTGGGCTTTTGCTTATTGCAGTGTTTGGCTGAGTGCAAACCCAAACATATGGTGCGGGCGTGCAGGTATCTACAATTAGGTTTATTACATGCCCCCTGGGATGCAAATTCCCAGCACATTGGCCTTCGCTGGGGCTGGGATTGCGGGGCTGCCTGCCGAAAGGACTGACCCTTTTTGAAATTCTGCACTGTGTGGCCGCTGTCGGCTTTTTGGCTAAACGTCGTCTTTGTCGACTGCATCACCTCCGACCAAAGTTGATTATCGATCAAGTCCCAACACTTATTGGGCCGACTTGCCACCTTGGAAGGGAAGCGCTTGTCATACTCTAACCATATGTTCCCCGGGAACTCAATGTGAGCGTTATAAATGATGTTCTGGTATATCACTAATGACATGGCCCTGTAAGGTGAAACATCGACTATCAATGCCATGTAAATCATGTAACAGGCCAGCCAATTCTCCCATGTTTGCTCGACCTTTCGCTTTTTAAGCTTCTCTTTAGCCTCCTCATCCAAATCATCCTTCTCTTTTTTATCTAGGTCCCTGTAGTATAAGGAGAATATATCTACATATTCATTCCTCCGGACCTTGTCAATAACTTTTTGAGTTAAGTGCGAGGCTAATTTGGCGACTGACAACACAGGGGTCGCCTCCTCGGGCCACTTATCCGTTCCCCAAAAATGATTAGCTGGCCCTGTCCTAGCAGCTTCTAGCGTTGGTGCGGGAACAATCGGGGCTGATGAAATGACACTAGCCTCACACCCTGATGTGCCCACCTCCAACTGAGTGCTCAGTCTTGGTGTTGAGTGCTGAATGTGTCCCTGATCCCAGGGCCATGTAAGTGTGGTGTTCATACCCGTAGAAGTGGTGGCTGTCTCAGACAGCGGCCCTCGGGTGGCTTCCTCCTGCGACGTCGCTGGCGCTGGACTGGAAACCGAACTCGGCTGCCCCATCGTGGAAGGCGGGATAACGGGTTCCACATTGCTGGACAGCTCTTCGTGGCGTTCTGGAACCGGAGCCTCCAGCGGGGGTTGCCCTTCTCCCTGTGCCCTTGCATCGACACTGCCTTCTAGGCGAGACATACTAGACATGAGATGTTTTAGTATCAGCTTCCTGCTGGCATGCCGCGCAGGCCGCTGGCCAACATCCCCCCCCCTCCCAGACCCATTCGACTCTCAAAATCCCTCATTCGCGCCATTAGCGCATTTAAGTCGGCTGGGGTTGTTTCGTCGTCGTCCGAAGACATCACGTCCGGGGGCGGGGGGCGCTTGGCAGCCGTCCTCCCGGCTGGGCCCTTCCCTTTCGGGCCTGGTACGTTCTTCTTAGGTGCCATCCTACGAAATTAACATGTCGATAGTTAAATACCGTTAAAATTGGGCCCCCTCACTCATGCTAATTCCAATAGTGCCATGCAGGATCCATGGCTACATAACTTTCCTACAACATTACCCAGCTCACCTATAAGTGGAGGTATACAACCCCCCCAATCCAGCGCAAACACTTTGTTGTTCAAGTTATTATTATTATTTATTATTATTATTATTATTATTTTATTTTTATTATTATTATTATTTATTATTATTATTATTATTTATTTAATACAAATTAATAATAATATGTATTGCATAACATTATTAAAATTAATCCAATCAATAATTGAATTAATAACACCAGTCAGTAATAGCCACCTAACGAACTCAGCAAAAAACAAAACCAAAATTCAAAATGTGCAAAAGGTGTAAGGCTTAGGTCAACAGCCAGCCACACCGAGAGTCAGAGGCTCTCCTAAGCAAAAACCAGCAACCAAATAAAATTAGTTGATAATCAGCCAATAAGCGTGAAAAACACCCCATCATAGCCTTAGGAAAAAGGAGGGGGGGAAGAAAAAAGGGGGGGTGATGCCCCCCCAAAGTCAGCCCAGTGCTAAACCCCCACTGCCCTTTATCAACAGCAATGGCAATGGGGGCATCCGAAAAACAAAATGGCCGCCGGCCATGAGGGTGGCAATGGGGGCCGCCATTTTGTAGCAGCCTCGTGGCTGCTGTAAGGCAATCCATGCCCAAAATGGCGGCCACAGGATGCAATAGTGGGGGGGGGAATGGAACCAAATCCCCCCAAACACCCCCCGCCATGGACCCAATAAAGCCACCCCAGTTACATCAGGCATAATCCCGCGGGGGCAAGAACAAAGAAGGAGCGAGGGGGGAAGCATTTCTACCCCCCACTAAAAGCCCCCGCTCCAGCCCTCGCCAGCCCCCCCCCCAGCCATGCACCCGCACGCGCACGGGAGGAGAGGGAAGCGCAGGCCCAACGCCAGCAACTCCCCCCTCCCCCAGTGACCGGGGGTCTTCCCTCGGCCCCCGAGGCGTGCGCGCGGGGAGAAGACCCAGGTGCCACGGCCCGCACCTCCCTCCTCCGACAGGCCCAGCCGCGCGGCCCCAGCAGGGGACCAAAACAACGCGCTGCGGGCCGGGGAGCGCAGGGCTCAGGCCTACAGTCCTGCCCACGCCCACGGAGCACCGAAACGGAGCCAGGAAGAGATGGGGGGGACCCAGGCCCGCCGCCAACACGTGGGTGAGGGCCGCACTCCTCCCCGGGGTCCCCAGCGATAGTGGGGGGGTGGTAAGAAGGAGCACCCCCCCCCGACCCACGTGGCCAGGCCAAGCCAGGTCGAATGGGCCTAGCCCGGCCTCACCAGCGGTAAAAAACGGCCGCTAAAAACAGGCCGCCCCAGCGAGGTGGGCTCCCGAAAAGAGAGCCCACCAAATCCAGGCTGTTGGGGGCGAGCAGGGGGGGGAGGCAGGGAGGGGTACAGAGCCCCCCCCCCGCCCAGGCTCCCCAACACCGACCTCGTCGTCGTCGTCGTCAGTCCTCTTCAGCCAGGAGGTTCGAGGGAGACGTCCTTCTCCCTCCGAACCTGGCTCAGAATGAGCTCTTCAGGGGGCGGATCTGCTAAAGGCCAGCTCCGCCCCCTGATCTAGATGGTTCCAGGAAGGAACCAAAGCCTCTTTTTTCCTAGGGGGAGGCAAACTTCTCTCCTACCCCCTTTGGAGGTAGGAAAGTCCTTAGGCAGAAAAAGCCTGTGCTTAAAATGGAAGTTGTTGAATTAAAACTGAGAATTATTTTAGCCGGTGCTCTCTACTTCCACCCCTGTGCCTTCCCAGTGCAAAGAGCACCAATTATAGCATAATAAAAAGTGCCACAATTAATTTAAAATCATGGTTTGCCTCAACTAAATTCCTCATCCTGAACAATCTGAACCAAGAAAAGTACATCCCATGACTGGGTGCAAGAAAGCTGACTGCTGATAAGGACCTGCATGAAAAATATACTCTTTTCATGTTGTGTTTTTTACTAGAAAATGCTACAAATACATATCCACCTGGCATACCAGTGTCCATCTCCCTTCTGAGTTCCTTTCTTTCTTTTTATTTAAAATGGAGTTTAAATTTATTTTCACATACACTACTTTTTTTGACAAAATGTCACAATTTATGTGCTCTGTAGTATCAAATGGCAATTTTTACTTTCTTGTCTGAAAACTTTCGAGGAACCAGCACTGGTCCCGGACTCACCACTCTGAATAGCACTGAATTAGACCACTTGAAATAGAAAAGTAGCTTGTGTATTTTTACTTCTGTTGTACTTCAGGTGGTTTATATAGGGGTGTTTGATCCATAAAAAATTTGATTCTAAACTACAAATGGGGGGGGGGGGGATTTTTTTTTATTAGTAATAGAAATAGATACCAAAAAAATTCCAAAAAATTAGCAGGCCCTTATTGCAACGTAACTAATAACGAATTTTCTTAATTATTCGTTATTAGGAAAACAGGTCTGACGCTGTTGTAAGCACAGGCAAATCAAGGGGGAAACATTTGCCTTCACTTTTTGGAGTACAATCGACTGGAGCTGAAGATATAACATATAGAAATGGTTCCACCAATTTTTCTGCATAATGATGGAAGTACAGAGAGTGTTATATACTAACAACATGATAGAAGCAAGCTATATCAACAAATAATCAATTAATGCAAATGAAATACACAGATACAGTATGAGCTTCTTCTAACACAGTGGTTCTCAACCTGGGGTTCCCAGATGGTTTTGGCCAACAACTCCCAGAAATCCTAACAGCTGGTAAACTGGCTGGGATTTCTGGGAGTTGTAGGCCAAAACTGGAAGCAACTGGAACAAGCTGAAAGCTAAATAAATAAATACTCAGAGGTATATTTTAAGAAATATATCTTTCTATTGATTCATCAAATTAAATATCAAAAAGAGAGCAACAGGGCAAAGGCACCTTCAAATATACATTTGATCACTGACATACATTTATACAAATTATTAAAGAGTAATTCAACATATTACCTTATTACAAAGTCCTGAGTCAAAAGAGGATTCCCTCCCTCCAGGCAGGAATCAGCCAGGCTTTGAAGCTGCCTGGCCGTGTCCCAGAAGCAGCACTCTCTCCTGATGTTTCACCCACATCTAAAGGCACATCTATTGCTAAAGGCCAGGTAACACCTCTTAACAGAGGATTCCCTCCCCCCAAGGAGGAATCAGCTTTGAAGCTGCCTGGCTGTGTCCCAGACGCAGCACTCTCTCCTGACGTTTCACCAACATCTATTGCTAAAGGCACATCTATTGCTAAAGTCCAGGTAATAAAGCAGTTTTGGTACTTTCTGTGCAGGAGAAAGGTCAGAAAGCGATGCTGCACACGTGTAGAGCCTAGAAAAGTGGGTTTCTGTGCCAAGAATCAGGCAGGCACAGGCTCCGTGAATGTAACACTATGATTGGTGCTTCTAGCCAAAGCAGTGATTTGCCAAAGTACACCCCGTGCCTAGCATAAGATAACGTAGTCTCAGATTGGTCAAACAGTGCAAAGCATGAGGTTTGTTTACCTTAATGCCAAATGGGTAAGAACTGCGCATGATCAGAGGGATTCTGCCCCCTTCTTTGCTGAAAGAGAAAGAGGCAGAAGCGAAAGTTTCTGTAGAATTGTTGCAAAGCGGAGCAAGGTCACTGGCCAGAGCTGATAGATGAGATGAAATGTTCTTTGTTCTAACAAATAGGAGGGGATTGAGATGTGATGCTAATGGGAATGCTATTAACATAGGAGGGGATTAATGATGTGATGCAAATGTAAATGCTATGTTCTATTGGATTAATGAAATGATTTGTAACACCAGCCAATGATGTGTGTGAAGAAGGGCTGGCTTTTGTGGATGCCACCATGATGGGTATAAAAGCTTTGTGTTAAGAATGACCGGGGCCGTTTGCCCTGATAGCAGCTTGTTCTGTTGGCAGACCCCACCAGCTGGTGTTAAAACCTCAATAAATCTCTTTGATTTCACGTTGTGCAGTGAAGTTGTTGCGTGATTCCTCATCCCTGCGCCCGCACGTCCATGCCGCCGATTTGGTAAGAGGTACCTTGCCACTTGGAGTTCCATAACTCCCAATTTGCTGCTACAGTAACACCTCTCAACAGAGGATTCCCTCCCCCCAAGCAGGAATCTGCTTTGAAGCTGCCTGGCCGTGTCCCAGGAGCCTCTCTCTCAGCCTCTGTCTCTCTCAGCCTCTGTCTCTCTCACCTCTCTCTCTCTCTCTCTCTCTCTCAGCCTCTCTCTTTCAGCCTCTCTCTCGGGTGGGAGGAAGGAGAAAGCAGAAACAGAAGCCCCAAACAGAAGGAGAAGACGCGAGCAACCGATGCCAGATAGAATGGATCCGATCACGGATCCATTCTATCTGGCATCCATTCCTCGGGTGTGCTCGGGTCTGGGACTGTTTTCTGGCTGCAGGAGCCTGCTGCGTCTGTGTAAGTGGGCCTCAGAAGCCCTTATTTGGGGATGTAGCAGCAAATTGGGAGTTATGGAACTCCAAGTGGCAAGTTTTACCTCTTACCAAATCGGCGGCATGGACGTGCGGGCGCAGGGATGAGGAATCACGCAACAACTTCACTGCTCAACGTGAAATCAAAGAGATTTATTGATTAACACCAGCTGGTGGGGTTTGCCCACAGAACAAGCTGCGATCAGGGCAAACGGCCCCGGTCATCCTTAACACAAAGCATTTATACCCCTCATGGCGGCATCCACAAAAGCCCGCCCTCCTTCATGATCATTTCACAAACATCATTGGCTGGTGTTACAGAACATTTCATTAATCCAATTAAACATAACATTTTCATTTGCATCACATCTTAATCCCCTCCTATGTGTTAGAACAATGAACAGATCTATGGTAGTCTTTCCCACAGTGCAACTATCAGTGGCTGGGACTCCTGTGTTCCCAGTTTGCAACATTTGGCTTCTGCATACTCCTTTGCCAGCAACGGAGGGGGCAGAATCCCTCTGCTCATGCGCAGTTCTTACCCCTTTGGCACTAAGGTAAACAAACCTCATGCTTTGCACTGTTTGACCAATCTGAGCCTACGTTATCTTACGCTAGGCACAGGGTGTACTTTGGCAAATCACTGCCTGTGCTAGAAGCACCAATCATAGTGTTACATTCACAGAGCTTGTGCCTGCCTGATTCTTGGCACAGAAACCCACTTTTCTAAGCTCTACACGCGTGCAGCATCACTCTCTGACCGTACTCCTGCAAGGAAAGTACCAAAACCGCTTTAGGGAGATTTATATTCCTTTTGTAAGAAGCTCTCTTCTGGTGAGAGGAGAAGGGAACTGAGGGGGCACAATACGAACTAATAGAAAAAATTAAGAAAATCCTGGCCTAAAAGTTCGGTGAAGATATTCCACTTCCTGGTTGGGCCTGGAAGGTCAAAAAACATAGAAATGAAAAAAATAAAAACCAAAAAAAACCCCGATATCAAATAATTTATAGCAAGAGATAAACGCCCCTATTATATAACATGCCATTTTATTTCATATTATATTATTTTTTAAAAACCATGATATTTTTCAGTTTCATTAACCAGAAGAACCAAGTCAGGATTTGCATCCAGTCAGAGGAGGCATCTTCTGATAAGAAAGAAGAAGTGGAGAACCAAGATAATGGATACCAATTTGGGCCAGACAGGCTGGCAGTCTGGTTCCAGAGCTGTTGCTAACTTAAAAGAACCCAGACTATCCCATTCAGTTCCAGATACTTACTTACTTATTTATTTATTTATTTATTTACTGTATTTGTATACTGCCTTTCTCAGCCTTTTGGCGACTCAAGACGGTTTACATGAAGCAAGTAATACACATAAAAACATTAAATACAATATAAAATCACAACAGAAACAATAAGCAACAACCAAGAGACATGTATTTTTAAAGTCTCTTCCTCACTGCCCCTTTCTCCTCTCAGCTGGCTTGGGGCGGGGGAGGGGGAGAAGCAGCAGGATTCCTTCCTTCTCCTCCTGAGGTTGCAGGCAGATGTAGTATTGTTGCTGGGGGGAGGGGCTCCCGACTGATGACCCAGGAGACATGGTGGAAATCCGTCTTCCTGGCTCCCCCTCTTCACTCCGGCCTCAGAGCGTCAGTTGGTGCTGGGGGGAGGGGCTCTCCACCGATGACCCAGGAGACATGGTGGAAATCCGTCTTCCTGGCTCCCCCTCTTTACTCCGGCCTCAGAGCGTCAGTTGGTGCTGGGGGGAGGGGCTCTCCACCGATGACCCAGGAGACATGGTGGAAATCTGTCTTCCTGGCTCCCCCTCTTCACTTCAGCCTCAGAGCGTCAGTTGGTGCTGGGGGGAGGGGCTCTCCACCGATGACCCAGGAGACATGGTGGAAATCTGTCTTCCTGGCTCCCCCTCTTCACTCCGGCCTCAGAGCGTCAGTTGGTGCTGGGGGGAGGGGCTCTCCACCGATGGCCCAGGAGACATGGTGGAACTCTGTCTTCCTGGCTCCCCCTCTTCACTCCGGCCTCAGAGCGTCAGTTGGTGCTGGGGGGAGGGGCTCTCCACCGATGGCCCAAGAGACATGGTGGAAATCCGTCTTCCTGGCTCCCCCTCTTCACTCTGGCCTCAGAGCGTCAGTTGGTGCTGGGGGAGGGGCTCTCCCACCGATGACCCAGGAGACCGATGGCCCAGGAGACATGGTGGAAATCTGTCTTCCTGGCTCCCCCTCTTCACTCCGGCCTCAGAGCGTCAGTTGGTGCTGGGGGGAGGGGCTCTCCACCGATGGCCCAGGAGACATGGTGGAAATCTGTCTTCCTGGCTCCCCCTCTTCACTCTGGCCTCAGAGTGTCAGTTGTGCTGGGGGGAGGGGCTCTTCACCGATGACCCAGGAGACATGGTGGAAATCTGTCTTCCTGGCTCCCCCTCTTCACTCCGGCCTCAGAGCGTCAGTTGGTGCTGGGGGGAGGGGCTCTTCTCAAGAGTAGCAATTAAATACAAAACCACTTTGTCCTTCTGAGACTGTATCTACACTGGCTAGTAAATCTGGGGCCAATTTAAGTTAAAAAATGCAGCCTGGCTCTGGAAGCACTTGCATGCACTCTCCTAAACAGAATTGATCTCCTCCCCTTCTCTTCTGACATCAGGCCAGGAGAGTATGCAGAGTTCTATTGAAGGGGGTTAAAGAGAGGAGATGCTCCAAGTGCCCGTATGTTAGCAATAATCTGCCCAGAGACAGCAGAACAGAGAAGGAGCCATACTAAGGAAGTCAGACTGAGCCTGTGCAAGAATGCAAAAGATAAGAAACACTGTATCTCCAAGAATGAAGCATGGACAGTCCGTGTTACATTATGATAGGCTGCAATTTTAGCTGCGACATAACTTTTAACCAACAATAAGATTTTGGGCAACCATAAGTTGAACCCTGATGCTTGTATAAATATGTGCCTCACCAGGAGGGAAGCACCATGAAGCACCATGTTGTGCAGGGACGGACTCGCAGCTGTGAAAACAAAGTAAACTGAGCTTTATGAGAAATCCTGTTGTCTGTCTTCTTCTACTGCGTCTGCACGAGCAGCCTGCCTTGTGGGAGTATGGTAATCTGCTACATTTCTGGTGACCCCGACGTGATCTGATTTATGAGACAGACCGTGAAGCGGAGACAGATCCTGTTGGCAGGACGGCCTCAACTTGTTGGCGAGAACTGGAGGTGAACACCGTGAGTCGAGACGGGGCCCCTAACAATGACCGATTGCGGCCTTCACCTCTTTGTCAGCGCCGAACGACCCTGAGTGCCGCAACAGATTTGGGTTGCCAGAAAAGCCAGTTCGGAGGATTGCGCAAAGGAAAGTCCGGGGGCGCAGGGGTTCCTGGCGTCTACAGAAATCCGGCGAGTATAGTGTTTGAAGTGAAGAAACACTAGGGAACACACATTTGGGAAACACTAAGTACCCCAAATGGGAGGGAAAGGCTCAAAGGGGACGCCCTTGCAATGGCCACACATAACCCGACTGGGTAGGGAGGGTAAAGGGGAGGAGTTGCCCCCTTTGACCCAAGTTTAATTGCGTAGAAGTTCAAGAAGGGGTGACCCGACTTGAAATTACAGAGCTGGGGGGGAAATTGCCCGTCTAGTCTGTGAGTTATGTGCACAAAAGATATGGTTACCGGTAGAGCCAAAAAAGAAAAGGTAGGGGAAAGATCCCAAATTCCCCGAAAGAGCCTACTCTGAGGCTGTCCCAAAGAGTCGGATGATGCCCCTTAGTAAAAAGAACAAAACAAAACTCCCTTGTCTCTAAAAATTCAAACGGCTTGAGACAAGGAGGAGGGGGGCAGCTGTGTATGTCTGTGTTGCAACAACTCCAGAGAGAGAGAGAGAGAGAGAGAGAGAGAGAGAGAGAGAGAATGATTTTGGAAAATGAAAGAGTGTAAACCTTTTTTTTCTGTCTGATTAATCCAAAGCAAGAGAGTGGGGAAAAAAGGAGTGCTGTTATGTTTTAAAAAGTGTGAACTGTTTTTGTGTCTGATTAAATTCAAAGCAAGAAGAGTGGGTGAAAGAAAAGCGTTTGCATTTAGTTCTTTTTAAAAGAGGGAAAGAGTGTAAAACTGGTTTTTTCCCTGTGCAAAAGAGTAAAATGTGCCTAGAAGCTGAACATAGAACGCTTTGTTCCCTGGGAATGTTGATAACAGACAGAGAAGGAGAAGTTGGCAGATAGTTGGGTTTTTCGACCTTGTCTGTGTGCACCTAACAGAATGACTGTATTTGAAAAACTGAGTTTAAAAGATTCAATTAAATGAAGTGCCTTCCTTATATTGAATGTTAAATGTTATATGTTTATGTGTACAAAATGAAATGCATTCATAGGAATGATATATATCTCGGTGTTCCTTAAACTGTAGGGGTGTGCAAAATGGAAATATATTTTTTTAAAAAAATGTATAAAGAGCTGATGTTTTCAATTGTTTGAATTTTGTGATGTTTATGGTCAAATTGTGTGAGATGAACAGGTAGCGTGGCCAGGGTTTGTGTGTCCCTGGAGTAATCAGAGGGACCGAGGATGTGTGGCCATGGCGTGTCTGCTTGGGGGCTGCGGAAAGATGGCGCACACGCAGTTTCCTTATCTATGGGGAATGCTTTCTTGCATACCAGTGGGGGGTGACTGAGCTGTCAAGTTTAACGTTCAACAATGGTGATTCGTCGGGACTGTTTCGTGATACTCTCTGTGTAGTTTAACTCAATCAATGCTGGAACAGGGTTTCTCTAAGCTTATAGCAACACAGAATAACTTTTCCAGAAATATTTAAAATCTCAACATTGCATTTACTAAGTCACTACTGAGGATGTGTGAGAAAATGTTTAGACCATGAATATTTGTTGATTTATGCAGAAATCCTAATTCACTCTGTGTCTATGTGAAAAATGAATCTTGCTTATAAATATGTGAGATTTTGCCCACTTGGGCTGTGGCCCTGAGCCAGGGCCTGAGTACAGTATGTACAGAGATAAAACAGCCAGCCAGGATGAGGTTATCTATTGTTTTCAAGGAGAAAAAAAAGAGAATAATTATCTGTGCCAAATGTTGGAATGTGAGAAAGAACACTGTGGGCTTGCCAAATGTTGGAATGTTCCTGAAGCATTCTCTCCTGACATTTAGCCTGGAACTGTGTAAAAATTATTTTACAGCAACCTTTTGAAATGAAAAATGACATTTTGAAAAATATCTTATGTGGACAACCCTAGACATGATTTTTAGTGTGAATTATATTCTTCATAGTTGTTTTCAAACACAGGACAAGACAATTTTGGATAACGAATGATACTTTGACTGAAAAGAGATTATTTTGAATGGGACATCAAAAACAGATAGAGCCCAAGGTTTTTTTTGCCAGATTTAAGGGACTGTTTTGTTATGTTGGAAAAGCAAGTTGCAGATAAAGTGATTAAACTGAAAGTGTTGGTATAAAATGACATTGGAGGAAATTGAATGGAATATGATTTCATGCATTGATGGAAACAGATATGTCAGAAAGATGGTTGCAGCAGAAACATGTGAGATAAATTGTGAAGAGGAACCTTGGTGGAGATAAACCGTGGAGATTGTTATATGGATGTGGAGAAAAACCATGGAGGTTGTTCTAAAAAGGTGAAAATTGGCTGGAAGTGAGAGATTGTGAAAGCAAAAGGATGTGATAGAATATTGATGGAAATCGGTGAAGGATTCTACGGCTGGGTAATTAGCCTCCCTCTCCCCCTTCTCTCTTCACTATCTTTGCTTTTTAGGTCTCAAGCCTGGAAATTATGTGGAACCCTGCTTATGAATTGATATCCAATCACAGCCAGCTGAAAAGCTTAATGAGAATACAATCACAGGAGCTAAGCCTGGCTAGATGAGTGAAAGACGTGGAAAAATATGAGAACTGGCTGGATGAGTGAAAGGCTTGGAAAATAATGAGAACTTTATTTTACAGACTTTCTTACACAGGACTGACCTTAGAGACTACAGATTGCAGAATATAGATATTTTCCTCATTTTACCTGGAATTTAATAGACTTATTTCTTCAATCAAGGGTGACTGAGATTGTTTTCTTATGCCAGAGATCAAAAGAGATAAAAGTTGGACATATGAATGGATGTGTGAATGGCCATCTGAGCCTAAAATAACCAAGGCCGGACTTGCTTGGGATTGTACTGAAGACTATATCCTTTTCAAGTTAAATGATTTCTGTTGTTGAATTGTTAAAGTGATCATTACCACCATTTAGCCTTGATTGTTAGTCTGATAAGAGATTAATTTGTTTGTGCCATTTTAGTCAAGTGTTCAGAATCGTGTTTTAAAAAAGGAGATGAAGATGATGTCCTTCACAGCTTGATGCCACGCCCCATTACAACGGAATGAGAGGGAGATACCATCTACCAATTGGTAAAAATTCAATTGCAAAAAGATTGCAAGCTCAGGACTGTGAATAAGTTGTTTGCAAATGGGTCAGGTATTGTTCATCAGAGAATCCATTCCCTAGGGGTGACTTGGAATAGGACATTGAAAGAAACTTTAGCGAAAATGTGTCAAGAAACGGATTTAAATTGGTTCCAAGTGATTTCCATTTGTTTAAAATGGTGTGCTGTGTATCCGTTACTGTTCTGTATTTCTGTCTCCTCAGACGATATCATGTGGTTTAAAAAGAAAAGAAAAAAAACAAAACAAAATGGAGACTTGGCCCATTGAGATCAAAGTAAAAGGGCAGTGTGTAGTGGTGTGATGTTTTCCTGACCACCCCAAGTGAGGAGATTAAGGCCTTGGAACCGTTATATTTAAAATCCAAAGAGATACTATTGGAAATATTATTATTCAAGTGGACGATGACCAGGAGGACCCACTGAAGATATGCCTGACCAAAGTTCCGGCAGGCGCGCCGAAAGGAGGTCCAAAGGATGACCTTGAAGAGGAAAGGAGAGTCAGCGTCGTGGGGGGGGGCACTCTCCTGGGGACAGGCTGATCGAAAGCCACCCCGAAGAGGAGGGTAGACTTCCGAGAGTCACCCAAAGACATGACCTTGGGACTTGGGAGTGCCAGTTTTGGGTTTTTCTGTGTATTGTATAGTTTTGTTTGTTTTGGCTTTGCTGGGGGTGTAAGAAGATCCTTTGTAGGCCTCCACCAGAGAGCAGAAATGATAAGGCTGATCAGTAAAATGTGTTATGGGGACTGACCATAGTCCAACATAGGGCAATTGGATCAAGATACATGTACAACATATGTTTCAGATAGTACATTGGTACATACACTTACAAAAAACAGTAGGGTCATTCTTATCCCTACCTTTAAAAAAGCAAGGATCCTCAAATAACATTAGGAGGATTGCAGTTAACAATTCGATGCCCTCAGCAATGCTGAGGGACCCAATTACATTTTGTTTCAAAAGTTACATGCATTGCACAGATCACCATATGCAAAGGCCACAACTTCAGTTATGTCAAGACTCAGAATCTGTCTGACATGGAATAGAGAGAGCTGTATCCTAACTATCCTATGTTTGAGATAAATACAACTATATTAGTGACACCATCGGTTCAGGTTGGCAGATAAAGAGACCCTAACTTGGGGTTCTTCTTTGTCAAATGGGCTAATAGCTATCATCCCGGGAGGTATCAGTGTGTTGGTGTGGACTTTCTAACCCTACCAGTGTGAATCATCAAAGGAACCCAACCCAGAGAAAGGCAGAAGGGGGGGGGGGGGGTTCCAGCCAGAAAATGGGTGCTGGGTGTGATGACACAGTGATCATTGAGGATCAACTGTCTGACACCAAAAGCCCAAAGGGTAGGAGCCGGAGCCATCACTGAGATCCTGTCTTTAGGGTCATACCCAGGAATAATAGCCCTGGACAATCAAAAGAGCATTGTGAGGCTCATCTGTCACCTAGAAAATCCATCAGTGCCACTGGGAAAATAGTTAGAGCATTGCAAACTGAAGCTGAAGAGTTAAGTCAAATGGAGATACAGCAGAAAATGGCCTTAGATTACCTCTTGACAGCAAAGGGAGGATTTTGTGCACTGATCAAAGACAACTGCTAAATACAATTTCATAAATTGAACCAAACAATAGAAGATGACCTAGAAAAGCTACAGGTCATGATTCAACATCATGGCTAACTTCATGGTTGCCAAATGCGGCCTGGTTGAAAGAGTTGGTGATCGAGGGCTTCATTATGTTTGTGATAATTGTTCTTGTTTTATTGATACCACCATGTCTTGTTCTCTTGATTAGGAGGACCATTGAGAATGTGATTCATGTTACAGCTCAGAAGAGAGTCATTAATGTGCAGAAAATGATATGTTTATGTTTACAGAATAAGCCAGATTGATATGATTATTGCTGGAGATCTTACCAAAAAGATATGATGATGTATAATTGTAGTTGCAAGTTCTCAGGTATCACTAGCAACAAAAAACAGTAGGGAATGAAGGGGGTTAAAGAGAGGAGATGCTCCAAGTGCCCGTATGTTAGCAATAATCTGCCCAGAGACAGCAGAACAGAGAAGGAGCCATACTAAGGAAGTCAGACTGAGCCTGTGCAAGAATGCAAAAGATAAGAAACACTGTATCTCCAAGAATGAAGCATGGACAGTCCGTGTTACATTATGATAGGCTGCAATTTTAGCTGCGACATAACTTTTAACCAACAATAAGATTTTGGGCAACCATAAGTTGAACCCTGATGCTTGTATAAATATGTGCCTCACCCTTGAAGCACCATGTTGTGCAGGGACGGACTCGCAGTTGTGAAAACAAAGTAAACTGAGCTTTATGAGAAATCCTGTTGTCTGTCTTCTCCTTCTACTGCGTCTGCACGAGCAGCCTGCCTTGTGGGAGTATGGTAATCTGCTACACTATGGCTGGGTGGAAAGGTCAACAGTGGTTATAGAAGCTTGATCCATCTAAATTTTAATAACATCAGGGAGAACTAGATTAACTTGGCTTAACCTGCAATATGCATTGGAAATGGAGACACATCGTGAAGCACAGTTAGGACCCAACTCTTGACTAGTTTTCAAAGTTTCAATTAATATTGATATGGTTGCTCTCCCTATATTCTAGTAAAAAAATTTGAACCATATAATCCTGCACATTTCTTCCTTGTGGTTGTCTGAAATGCTTGCTATTTAGTGGCAGCAAATGCTTTTCAATACATTAATTTGATGCCCATTTTCTTCAGTTCAGTCTTGTTACCTCTTGAGTCACACTTCAGCTTGACTTCACAGCGATCTGTAGCCAATTAAAGCATAAACAACATAGATATATATCTTCATCTTTGGCGTAACTTAGCACTTTAGAACTTGACTTTTATCCTGAAAAAAGTAAAATTGTTCTCTGTAGTTTTGGAAAAAGCTTTGTTGTTGTTTCTTTTTCTGTCTCATCTCTGTTGCCATCTCCAATTAATGCTTACTATACTGCAACTTTGTGTAACTGTTTTCCAGCATAATATCTCTACACTGCCCAGCTTTGGCATTGTTTAGTCAGCCTATACTTCTTCTTGATCTCAGTCGATCAGGGATTATATCGTTATCTTCCTGATTCCAAAATATCATGTAACCAATCCAATTAGGTTTCATTGTGACGTCACTAAAATAAAACCTTTTTTTAGTGATGAAAATAATACTTACCATTATTTGATTCTTAAGTAAAACATGTATTTCCTGACACTTGGGAAATCCAGTTTGGAAATCTACCTTATAAAATATAATAGTGTTATTTTAGACATGAGGAGTGTAGCACCAACTATAGAATTGTATTGTATTCTGTGTGTTGCAGATTGCCTGCTTTAAGGGCATCCGGAAAAAGAAACATTTTCACTGGGGATTTCGGGTTCATAGCTCAGCTTCATAGATATTGCAATGTGCCAGCTCCATTCTTGAAGGTGAGATACTTGAATGATATTATGCTATGAATGTGACTGGAAGTGAATTGGGCTACTTCAGCAGTTACTATGGGTGTAAAGTAAAAACTTTGCATATTTTCTTGCATCCCACATGTAAGCATTCTCTAGTATCTAGGGATATTCCTTCTCCAGTATCTGCAGAGATGAAACAAAATGATGATGATTATAACCTCCCCTTTTTATTTTATACTTCAATCAAGTTTAAGACCTATCTTTTATTTTACCTCGGCACAGAAATAAAAGGAAAATAGCATGCAAGGAAATTCCTTAGCAGATGTTTTAAAAAATAGCTTTGCATTCTACAGATGTTATTTTTCTCACTGGGAACAGAACACACTAAAATCTGTAATGGTACAAAAGTGCCCTTTAAATTGTTTTAAGTTCAGTGAATGGAAAGTTTCCTTTGGCAAATTTTGCCCCCACCCCACCCACCCACCCAAATCTTCTGACAGTAATATCACAACATCATGATGAGATTCATTTTGTGAAGTGGACATGGCAACATGAAAGAAAACACAAAGCAAGGGCATCTTTGGAATGATTCAATAGCCAAGTGTGATTTTATTCTGCTACTGGCAGAATGGAGGTGCAAAATAGCAACTATGTTCAGTTAACCATGCAAGTACATAATGGCACAAACGCAGCATAATGGATTTTTAGTTAACACAATTTGAAAGAAAGGCACATTACAAGTAGTCTTCCAGCCCCTTTCCGTAGGTCTCCTGCATCATGTTGCTGCTGTTACTGAAGAAAACTCACAGCTGGAGATCACCCAAAGTAAAGGGTTTGTTGTATTGTCGATGGTTTTCACAGCCAGAATCATTGGGCTGTTGTGTGGTTTCCAGGCTGTAGGGCCCTGTTCTAGCAGCATTTTCTCTTGATATTTTACCTGCATCTGTGAATGGCATCTTCAGAGGATCTGATGGTGGTAAAGCAAGTGGAGTATATACCTGTGAAATGCCCAGGGTGGAAGGAAGAACCAATGTCTATTGACCAAATGTGACCAAAAGGGTACAATTAGCTAGTTCGATTTGCAAGTGTTTGAGTGGAATCCATCCATTAGCATATGAGTAACTGAGAAGATTGAATAGTCAATAATGAGGGCATCTGCCTGGAAGAAGCCACACCTTTGTTCCCTTATTTATTGCAGTGGATCTCAACCTGTGGGCAGCAGACCACCAATGGACCATGAGAACAAAAATCTGGTGCACAAGCCTCCTTCTTTATTTTATTTTATTTTATTTCCACTCCTTTCCTGCTGCCTGCCACTTCTTCCCCGTCACTGACCATGGCATATGTTCTGTATCAGACACTAGAGCTGATATGGTATATCCAATGCAATTTTCGGAATCAGCACCCCAAACCAAAAGTTGACCAAAAACTGATTTGTAATCCTTTTGGTACTAATGTTGGAAAGTGGTTCCTAGTCAAGTAGTCCTTGGTCAAGTAGTCCCTGGTCAAAATAGAAATAAGTGAATGCACAAAAAAGTATAGACTTACTACAACAGAGACAAAACTTCAATTCCTAAGTATACTAAAGGTATCAAATATTAGAAGACTTGGGGTTTGTGATCCCTGGTCAAAAAAAAGGGAACCACTGGTTTATTGCATGGGTGTATCCTTTGTCTGGGTGGTGTTCACTGGCCCTTTGTAGCTTGCTGCCTGGGGGCTTCCTGTGTCTGAGTGGTGTTCATTAGTTACTGTTTTGATTCTGATGTTTCTTGATACTGGTAGCCAAATTTTGTTAATTATCATGGTTTCTTCCTTTCTGTTGAAATTGTCCACGTGGTTGTGGACTTCAATTGCTTTTTTGTGTTGTCTGACAAAGTGGTTGTCAGAGTGGTTCAGAATTTCTGTGTTTTAAAATAAAATTCTATTACCATGTGTTCTGCTATTGCTGATTTTTCTGGCTGAAGCAGCCTGCAGTGTCTTTCATGTTCTTTGATTTATGTATGGGTGCTGCGTTTGGTGGTCCCTATGTAGAGTTGTCCACAGCTACATAATATGCAATAGACTCCTGCAGTGGTTAGAGGATTCCTCTTAACCTTTACCATCCATAGCATTCATTTAATTTTCTTCGGGGATTTGTAGATAGTTTGGAGGTTCTGGTTTTTCATCAGCTTCCCTGTGCTTTCAGTGTTTCCCTTGATGTATACATCTACATAGGGAAATGTAAAACTAATGATCTAGCAAAATTGTTTTACATTCTCTTTTCCTATGGCCTATCTTACAGTGACTCAAATATTGTTGTCATCATATATTCAGGTGTCATATATTGCTGAAACAAAAGGAAAGTACCTCATTAATTGTTGGTCATTTAGAAAATCTTGACAACTCACCATGTCAGCATGTTTGTGGTCTTCAACTTCACAATGTTACGCTAATGTAAGGGTTTCCCCTTCACTATTTTGCACATTTTGCACATGTATATTCAATATAGTCATTAACTCTGTAGTCAGAAAGTCAAAACAGCTATTACCCAAGGAAGAAACTCATATGTTAAGGAAGCCCGAGATGCCATTGTATTTATTTAGTTTTCTCAAAATCACTACTCAGTCCATCAGTATAGTTAATTGAATTTTAATTATGTCCAATTAAAATTTTCACACTGCAAGATATTTTGTAATGATACAACAACTGTTGCAGAGATATCACTATATAAACTCTGAGACATTCTATAGGTGTGAAAGTATTGTGCAATGGAACTCATTTCTTAGTAAGATAGTAGGCATGGTTTTGAATCCAAAAATGGCGATTCTTAAATCAAATGGGGGGGGGATTTTTTTTATTAGTAAAAGAAAGACTTACAAAAAATTTCCCAAAAATTTCGGAAATGTAACTTAAGTACTAACGAAATTCGTTAGTAATTTGTATGCCAGAGCATGCGCATTCCAGATGGTTTTGGCCTACAACTCCCAGAAATCCTAACAGCTGGTAAATTGGCTGGGATTTCTGGGAGTTGTAGGCCAAAACTTGAATAAACCACACTGAATTCTAGATGGGACTCTCCAAATAGGAAGGAGGGAGGGAAGGAGGAAGGGAGGGAGGGGGTTTTCTATTCTTGGAAGCAGCAAAAGAAAAGGAGGAGGAGCCCCCCCCTCGCTCCTCGCTGCCTCTCTCTCACCCCGATCCTGAGGGAGCGAGGGCCCAAGTTTGCCCAGGCTGAGAGGAAAAGGAAGAGGCCTGAGGCTGTGAGGAATGGTGGGAGTTGAAGTCCAAAACACGTACCTGGAGGGCTGAAGCTGGCCCCTGCGATGGGGCATGGCAGAGCAACGGGGAAGAGAAGCATCTGAGAGAGCGCCGGGAGAGAGAGGAGGAGAAGCGTGTGTGTGTGTGTGTGTGAAGCTGGCCCCTGTGATGGGGCATGGCAGCAGAGCAACGGGGAAGAGAAGCATCTGAGAGAGTGCCGGGAGAGAGAGGAGGAGAAGCGCGCGCGCGCGTGTGTGTGTGTGTGTGAAGCTGGCCCCTGCGATGGGGCATGGCAGCAGAGCAACAGGGAAGAGAAGGAGGGGGAAGCCTGGAGAGAGAGGAGGAGAAGCGGCAAGGCGCAGTGTGTGTGAAGCTGGCCCCTGCGAGGGGGCATGGCAGCAGAGCAACGGGGAAGAGAAGGAGGGGGGGGGAAGCCTGGAGGACTACACTTTCCAGAATGCATTGCCTATCTAGCAGCAGCGTCACTTCCAGTTCCCCATAGAAATGCGGGAAAAAGAAGAAGCTGAATGAAGGCGGGAAGGAAATGAGGGGGAGAAGACAGGGAGAAGTGAGTACGTAGTACAATAATTAATTAATTAAGAATTAAGAATTTCTTACGATCATAACGCAAATTGTTGGCCTCAAGGACCGTAAAAGGAAGTCTACTTCCGGGATCACGGCAGCGATACGTAAAAAACCTCAAAAGTCCCATTACATACGAATCTCTTACGAATCCTTTTAATTTCCGTTTCATTTTTCTCATGCCTATAAGATAGGCTCTCTCTGGCCATATTTGCTCACAGTCAAACAGATTCTATAATGTGTTGTTGAAGGCTTTCATGGCTGGAATTCCTGGGTTACTGTGAATTTTCCGGGCTGTATGGCCATGCTCCAGAAGCATTATTTCCTGACATTTTGCTCACATCTATGGCAGGCATCCTCAGAGATTGTGAGGTCTGTTGGAAACTAGGCAAGTGAGGTTTCTATATCTGTAGAATGTCCAGGGTGGGAGAAGGAACTGTAGTCTGCTTGAGGCAAGTTTGAATGTTGCAATTGGCCATCTAGATTAGCATTGAATGGCCTTGCAGCTTCAAAGCCTGGCTGGTTGCTGCCTGGGAAATCCTTTGTTGGGTGGTGTTAGCTGACCCTGGTTGTTTCAAAGCTAACCACTCCCAAAAAAGGATTCCCCCAGGCAGGAAGCAGCCTGGCTTTGAACCTTCAAGGCCATTCAGTGTTAATCAAGATGGCCAATAGCAACATCAACGCTTGCCTCAAACAGACAAGAGACAATACAAATTCAAATACATGTAAATTAAGCAACACAAAGCATTTCTAACAACCCATAAAACAACAATTCATGATAAAACAATATTTAAACCAGCTATATTAAAAATGTGGTCCATAACATTGTCATAGTCGCAGTCCATTTCCATTTACCAAAAGCTTCCTTTCAAAGAAAAGTTTTTCTTTGCTTTCTGGAGGACAGCACAGAAAGAGCCATTTTGATGTCCTTAGGGAGGGAGTTCTGGAGCTGAGGCCCTCTCTCTCATTCCTATTAGGCATACCTGAGACGGGGGTGGGACCGAGAGTAGGGCCTCTCCAGCAGATTGTAGTGCCTCATATCAGGAGATGTGGTTGGAATGATAGGTTGGGCCTGAACTGTTCAGAGTTTTAAAAGCTAAAACCAACACCTTGAATTGTTTCCGGAAACACTGGTAGTCAGTGGAGCTGCCGTAAAAAGGGAGTTGATCATTCCCTGTACGGAACTCCAGTGAGCAGTCTGGCCGCAGACTTTTGCACCAGCTGAAGTTTCCGGGCAGTAATCCAGTCTGGATGTGACAAGGGCATGGATCACCATAGCCAGATCAAACTTCTCAAGGTATGGGTGCAGCTGGTGCACAAGTTTTAATTGTGCAAAGACTTCCCTGGCCACTGCTCACACCTGGGCCTCCACGATCAGTGATGAGTTCAGGAGAACACCCAAGCTGGACTCATTAAAAAATATTGGAAGCCAAATGTGGCTATATCAGATGCACACAATTTGTTGCAGATTCTAGAATTTATAATTCTGGAACAGTGTCACACCACAGCCTGGTTCCGGCGAACCAAACCGCCACCATGTCTCTAGCAAGAAGGCAGAGAGGCCAGAAAGTCAGGCTCAGCCGTTCCCCTCAACAGGGCCCCAGCGGGTCAGAGAGAAGTGCAGCGCGGCCCTTTCCCATAGAGATAACAACACCTGGAGCCGAGTTGGCTCGCAGCCTCCCTTTTCCACAGCTGTCCCAGTTAACGAAGTGGAATTCCAGAAGTCTGCAGATAGGAGGGAAGCGAAAGACTCCCTTTCTGTTCCTGTGGGAAGGCCCAGGAGAAGTCAGCGCATCGCGGAGCTTGGTAAAGCCAAACCTATAAAGGCCCAAGCAGGACTTCAGTCTTCATCTTGTGCCAACTTTTTAAATACCTTGCCAATCTCCACTGAGGGGACCAGGGAGGTCTGCCTAGCTGTGGGTACCTTGCTACAAGTCAGGCTGTTGGGCCTGTGGATTAGCCCTTGTGGCATCAAGAAACTATATCCTTTGCAACTTCCAGAGGCTTTGTTCTTTACCACTTCCAGAGACTTGCCTGTCGGTCAAGGACCGATTTTGACATTTATCTGCTTTCAGTTTTGATTCTTACTTTGCCTTTCCTATATCATTTATTCTAAATAAAGCATTTAACCGCAGAGACTGTGTTGTGAGTGGGTTACTAAGGTCCAGTTAAGCCTGGGGTACAATAAACAGTCTCAAACCTATGAGCTTTCTACCTGCTGAACAGCTGTTGATGTTAGCTTTGAAATTCTATTTATTTGATTTTTCTTCCAAAAATAGGGCATGAAAGAGCTTGTAAATTGACCTAAAGTTAAATATATATTTGGCACAATTTATTTTTTTAACAATAAGAATTAAACAATAAGTAAAACCAAAACAATGTTTTTTAAAACATACATTAAAAAACACGTATTAAATGTGTTCATGTGTCTTCAAACTATCTATTGACTTATGGTGACCCAATGAATTCATAGTGTTTTTTTTCTTAGGTAAGGAGACAGTTTTACCAATTTCTTCCTCTGAAATATTAGCTATAGCACCTGGTATATTCACTGTCAGTCAGTTACTAATTAGGGCTGACTCTGACTGGTTTCCAATATTAGATGGGATCTGATATCTTTAGGCATATTTTTAAAACATTACACTCGTTGCCTATTATTCTGCTCCAACCAGTTACCCATTGTTCCCTACGAACAACTGGCATTGCTTATCAGTTAAGAATAAAATATGAAATGCATATATTTCCATTCCACTCCACTAATTGTTTCACATAGCAACCAATTTAAATGGCTTGTGTACATTGCTAAATCAGTAATAAATAATTTTTCAGGGCAATTTCAAGTTATGGGCAGCAGTATCTGTCATATTTCTTGCAGTTCAGACACAAGCTTACATCTTCAGGGAAGATTTTACTATACAATTGGAAGCCATATCCAGGTTACGGGCACAATAGCAATTTGGAACTCTGTGGCAGCTGCTGGCAAGGTCTTATCTCCTGCTGCACTGAGCAAGCTGCTGTTTGCTTTGGGAGCTATTGTCACAGTGGCCAGGTTAACTCACAGTTGGATACAGTAATAGTTATTGCCTGAAAATAGCACCATTACCACCTGCCACTACTATTTGCACAGTGGGTATGCAAAATGTTGCCCCTTTTCAGTGATTGGCACACTCCATTCAACCCAATTTTTGGAATTAACATCTATTCTCCTATGACCATTAGCTTCAGAACTCATTGATGTCACTGACCAAATTCACATCAGCTTTAATAGTCTAGTGTCAGAATCCATGTAAAATGGGTTTTGCTGACCTGGAAAGGAATGTGAATGGGTTAGTGTAGCTGATAACAGATGAGAAACCTGATTGATAGTCTATTTTTAAAATTCGTCTTATGGTGATGATTAAGGACTTTACAGCGTCAGGGAGGCAAACCATTATTGAAGCAGGGCCATCACACTACTGTGCATATCCCAGCACTGATCTACCTCCTCCCTGTGATTAACCTATCAATAGCTTTCAATGTTCCTGTTACTTATCATGTGCAATGGATTTATTCTACTTCTGAGCCAGTATTCCAGCACTGAAGTGACATCAAGGGACATGGTTTTCCTCCCCCCCTAATGTCTCTCCTTTCTTTCACAATTTCCATGCTGCTTTCTTTCTTTCTCTTTTTTATAACAATAGCTTCCTTTTAAAAGAAAGGGCCATTACCAAAACTTCAAAATTACAACAACAACAACAACACCAACAACAACAGAACACTGAAAGTTCAGGAAGGCAAGGTTAATGGCAATATGCCAAGGTGTGAGTGCCAAACTAGGGACTGTCAAATCAATACAATCATATGAATTGGGAGAGCTGGAATAATGAGGGCACTCATGACGGCATGCATCTAGTAGCAATTATCACTCAACACTGTGGAATAACAGTCTAGTGTGATAAGGTTTTCCAAGAACTATGTGACAATTAAGTATGTCTAGGATCCATAGGTAGGGGAGAGAGAGAGAGAGAGAGAGAGAGAGAGAGAGAGAGAGAGAGAGAGAGAGAGAGCTAATGAGGAAACAGGGAGATAAGGAAAGCAGATTAAGGTATTGATTTCTCAAAGTTATGTACAGATTTTTATAAAGCAGGTGAATCCAGGAGGAGCTGCATGTCAGTTGATTCAGACTGAGCTGTTGTAGTAGCCACAGGGATTTTCTTTTCTAAGTGCTGCTGCCTGTGGGGTCCATTGGGATTCGGTTTTGTTTTTCATGCTGTTTAATATCTATGCATAATCACTGGGATAGATTGTCCAAAGTTTTGGATTCCAGTCACCAGTATGCTGATAAACAATTATATCTGCCCTTTTAATCTAATTCCAAATCTAGTTCCAAAGAAGCTGTTAAGGTGCCAAACCACTGTTTCCTGTCAGTAATGGACTGGATCAGAGAAAGCAAATTGAAGTTTAATCTAGACAAAAGAGAGTTGCTTCTGATTACTTGATCACTCAACCTGATTACTCAACCTGTGCTTCCTGATCATTTATCCCATTGAAAATAGTAGTATTCTCATTTATTTATTTACTTACTTCGTTTTTACTCTGCCTTTCTTGCCCGGGGAGTCTCAAGGTGGCTTACAGTTCTGGCAAGAATTCAATGCTGGTAAAAACCAAGAATAAACAGTAAAAACATATCCCACAGTTAAAACAATTACCAGTTAATCAATAAAACCCATAAAATAGTATACAACTTACAAACATATAAGATGCATAGTTCTGAAGAAGGTGCATCCAAGAGCAGGGCCTCCCCAAACAATCTTAAAGTTCTAGTAGGCTCCTAAGAGGAGATGCATTTAGACAGATAAGTTGGACCAGAACCGTTTTAATCACATGCAAAATCTAGAAATGTATCCCACACAGATAGGCACACAATGGTGCCACACAACATATAAAATATAGCATTTCAACATTAAAACCAATAACACAATTACAATCAGACATATACAATTAGCAAGAGCAATAGAGTCAATAAAGTATGACAAAGTATGGATTAAAAACTATGTGCCATTTGAGAATGTGCAGCTTTATATGTAATAGCTATACTTGTGATACTACACTTTGAAATAAACTGAATATGGGGGGTTTGTCAACAGCCAGAATATACATCTGTCTGCATACATAACTTATTCTTACTTATGATACCATCAGCAGGATTTCAAATACTCTGTTCAATACAAGGGCAAAAAGTGTTAATCATGCATTATAGAATTGGTGAAATAACACATTTTTTATCTCAGCAGAAATGCTATTTGTAGTCATTTTTCATTTCATTCATGTTGTAGTGACACACTTTCTATATTTTGTAGCCTGGCATCCAACACTAACGAAAGATTTTTGAATTAAATTTCCTTGGACATCAGTGGTAGTAAGGCAGAAGTATATCAGAAATTGTGTTTTGGCCATCAAGACTACTACTGTGTATTCTACAACTTCAAGAATGCTATATTTAGCTGCACAACGGGGAGAATCCACACTTGACGAAAAGGATTCTATGCCACCTAAGACTAGGAATATATTTCCTATGAACTCATCATGCATGCCCCTGGAATCGCCATGGATTGTGGCAAATCCCTTGCCCCATGCCCCACATCGCCTTGCTCCTCCTCACCTCATCCTATGGAGCAGGGAAGCATCCACCATCTGGATTCTCACCATTGATCACAATACAACATGGGAAGCCTTTTGTGTTGCTGCCGTGGCAACATATATTGGTTCCTCTGCAGTTTTGCGATGGAGCCCCATCAGAAGTAGTTTGATGTCATGGGATGGGAGAGGAACCTCCATATGCCGCCATAAACAGCCCCGTCTGATTAGGTAACTAGAGACAATTTCTTCCCACAATATTGATATAACTGTGTAGTTCAGCATCTACTGGCTTTCTTCACTGTAGGCTACCTACAGATATTTCATTCTTTGCCTAAAAAAGAACCTGTGAGCTTGTACCAGATATGGACACATCTGATTTTGCATCAGGCAGGGTCTTTGTACTGTCAAACAGGGAATCTCAGAAAGTCTAAAGTTAAAGTTACATCAACATTTATTCTACAGTGTAGATGCACCCTCAGAGAAGAGCAAACTTTTATCTACATAGATGGTTTCAAAGAAGACTTAAGATCAACTATCAATTATCCATTCCCTGCAGTCTAAAATTTCCCCTGAAGAAGCCCAGAGCCACAAATGGGTCAGTGATACAGCAGGAATCACACAGAGAAGCTCCATGACCTGCACAGCCCCATGCTGCTGTGGATTATGAATAAAATAGCTATTTAGTTGAAATCATTGTGATGGGATTCTTATCAGGTGAGAAAGATCCAAGGGATAGCCTTGCCAACATGGCTAGAGTTTTTTTTAGCTATGAGATCCTTTTAGTCTAGAAATCCTACATCTATATAGGAATTTCAGCAAAAGATTTTGATTGAAAATAAGAGGGGTGGAAGATACCATTCTAAACGTAGCTTATAACCACCAGAGGATAAGTCAGCATATTGTTTTTATTATTTTTGTCATCTGAGTTACTGCTTTGTTGGGTCCTCCTCTTTTTTGTTGATGTGTTTGTTTTCATATGATGGAACAGCCATCCCATCTGCTCATGTGGAACCTGACTAATTCAAACAGTCAGCATTCATAAAACAAAAGGCATTGCAATACTCCATGAATATAAAAGCTCAGCTCTTCAATGTTGGTGAATCCATCTGTTGGAATTTCTCATCATTCTTTTTCTCAGGCGCTTTATTTTTTCCTCCCTTGATAGCCCAATTCTCTCTATATTTTCAAAGCCAGACAGCTCAACATCTCAATTATGTTCTGAATGGGCTATCAAGTCAGTATTCAGGACACTTGTTCCTGTTCGTATGGTTTTCCAACTTGGCAGCTGTTCACATTTCCTTTCATACTATGTACAGAATAAGCACATCCATGTTACAATATAAACTGCAAACTGAGTGTTACCTGTTGACTGATTTGTAATCATCCAGCAATGATCTCTCTTCAAAAATAACATTTTAAAAGTTTTTTTCTGAAATCCTGCAAAATGTATATATGTTAGTATTAAACGTTTTTCAGATCTTATGCATGATTCAGCTACTAACTACTTTCATTCTTAGTTTAATAGAAGATTAAAGAAATAAGGCCAAATTAAGGCCATAAAACCTGAGTAGCATTACACTGGATACTGGCCCTAGTCTTTGGCAAGAATTTCCTCATTGTTAAAAAAACCATGTTAATATTACAGAGACATTTGGGGTGATTCATTGTTATTTTGGAAGGACGGAGGGAAAGAGAAGAGTGAGGAAGGGAAGTTACTTTTTGTACTTACAGTCTCCAGGATAGTTAGATTTATTTTTCATTTTCCCTTTTTTTCCTTACACTGGAGGGAAGAGTTCTGATTGCTGTTACATTTAATTCCATGCCATATGGCTTGTAGAGTGGGGTTTTTTTGGCATAATGTTTGAATTGTTTCAGTTTATTCAATGCCTGTTTCACACTGCACAATTATACCACTATGATTCCACTTGTACTTCCATGGCAACTACCTATGAAATTCCAGGGATTGTAATATGTAACTGGAGTTCCCTGGCTAAGATGATAAATTGTTGCTGTTGTGTGCTCAAGTCATTTCCAACTTATAGTGATCCTCCATGATCTGAAATATATGGTGGATGTTCTGGGCTATTTATTTATTTATTATGTCAGAAATGAGTTGAGAATAGTTATAATTCATAAAAACCATAAACAAAGTTTTAAAACTTGACATTTCAAGTGCCTCTGGTATCGCTATAAGAAAGTCCTCCATTATGCATGTGGCAGGGCACAGACTCACTGTGGTTTGTCCTGCTCCACAATCTCATGTCATGGACTCCACTTTGAAGCCCCATTTCTAAAGGTTGTCTCTGTATCTCGTGGTACCAGAGTTCAGTCTGTTCTGGGCTGAGAGTGTCTGATTCACCCAAGATCACCCAGTGGGTTTCCATGGTTTAGCAAAGTACCTCGTATTGAGAAAAGGCAAAAAACCACAATGCTGAATCTGGGAATGTCTGACAGGGGGGCAAAAAGCAATGTGTATGAGGGCAGAATGAGCAACTGAGAGAAGGAGATAGTGATAGGGGGAAACACTGCCTTTGCACATGAAGCATGGACACTTTTAATAGCATATACACAATCCCTGCAGCTAGAAATATAGCCAGGGGACTGAAAGTAATCAGGGTTTTCCTAATGAGACCAAGCAATTACCAATATAGCAGAAGAACAAAACAAAAAAGAGATAGTGTGATGACCAAACACTGCTCCAAAAATTAATGCAGTTCAAAGAAAAATAAATTGTCACTTTTATAGCTCAACAGAAAAGGTGGTTTTGGTTATATGAAGCCACTGGAGTAATTACTGATGATTTTTGATGTTTACATTTGTAATGTTAATACAGCATTGAAATGAAGGAACACCAGTCTATATCTGGCATAGTTAGTGTAAATTTCATCTCAATTTGGATTCCCCCCACAGAAAGATTAACAGAGTTATTCTATGCTGAAACTACCCAGAGATGATTGCAATATCTGTGTAGATTATTCAGCAGTGAATAGATAATCGATGCAATCACTTAGTGAGCATCTAAAAATAGAAAAGAAGTCAGTTTACACCATGTATTTGAGCAAAAGAGTCATAAGAAACAAGAGGGAAATAATATTTTAATGCTACACAAGTGAATAAAATCAGAAAGACTGGTCTCCCTTTAGGGTCAAAAGATGGAACAGGGCATTTACAGTGAGCTACTGGATGATTGGTCTGTGAATAGTAGTGGCATAAGTAAAAATTAGCAAAGGTGAAGCAGCCAGGGACATACTCCTGTGTTGTAAGATGAGACAGTATCTGTGGTCATAAAGACTACAAATGATGCAAGATTTAAGAGTTACCTAACCTCCCATATCACTCCAGATCTATAAAGCCTTATTAGGAGGTCAGTATTTTGGGCCTTGACCTAGTTTTGGGACTAGTTAAGTTTGATCTCTGCTTCTTTTCCTTCCATGTCTTCATCAATTGTTCCAAGAACAGTTTCTTTCAAAGTTACAAAGCTAAACACAGAGGTCAGGTAAGATAGTTTGTTTCCTGAGGTGGACCAATAATTTGTGCAAGCCCCCTAGTCAAGCTACATATAACCGAAAATAGTTCAAATTATTTTTGGATCTGACACAGAAAATCCTACAAATGTCTCTCCTTACACTTCTCTAACTTAAAACTTACTAACAATAGCTAATAAATTGACAACATTTAGAATAGCATCCTAAAAAAGTCATCTCACCCTACCTCAAGGTAAAATCGAATTTGTTGGAATTGATAGTAAACTCTGAAGGTACCTGTCAAAAAAGACAGGAAAGAAAACCACCTAAGACCCGTTCTTCTTCCTCACCACTGAATCATACTGGGCTAGCTATAAAATATAATGGTTTACAACACAATGGTGTAAGTAGTAAGTACTCCACGCTCTGGTCACATCCCGAATAGATTACTGCAACGCACTCTACGTGGGGCTGCCTTTGAAGACAGTTCGGAAATTGCAATTAGTCCAGCGGGCGGCAGCCAGATTGCTAACGGGAGCTACATACAGGGAGCATACCACCCCCTGTTGTGTCAGCTCCACTGGCTGCCTGTCCAATTCGGGCTCAATTCAAAGTGCTGGTTTTGACCTTTAAAGCTCTATACGGTTCTGGCCCAGCTTACTTGTCGAACGCATCAGCCGCTATGTCCCACCTCGTAATCTAAGATCATCCGGGAGGCCCTGCTCTCGCTCCCGCCTACATCTCAGATGAGGCTGGTGGGGACGAGGGATAGGGCCTTCTCGGTGGTGGCTCCCCGCCTGTGGAATGCGCTTCCTATTGATGTACGATCCACCACATCCCTCCTGGCCTTCAGGAAAAAAGTAAAATCCTGGCTGTGGGAGCAGGCATTCGTACACCAGCACAAGGCAGCATTTTAGATTGGTTTTTAATGAAAGTGGGTGATTATGGCCAATGTTTTTATGGACTGAACATTGTTTTAATCCAGAGTGAATGTGTATGGTGCTAATGTAGTTGTATTTTAATGTATTTTTAATGTATTTTAATTGTTGAAGTGTTTTGGGGTTTATATTGTCATTATGTGGGCATCGAATTGTGCCGTACTGTAAGCTGCTCTGAGTCCCCCCTTGGGGGTTGAGAAGAGCGGGGTAAAATCCCGAAATAAATAAATAAATAGTAATGTAGTAAGTCTTCATCTCCAAGGGTGGAAGGAAAGAGGCATATAGCTAGCCTATGTGTGTTTCCCTTGAATTTTAAGACATACTATACCTTCATATTTATTTATCATGCCTTGCTTTATAGCCTTCTTCCATCATAGGTCGGATCTATATCAGGCATGGGCAAACTTTCTAACTTGGGGGCTGCATGGTGGGCCAGAGTGAGGTGGGCAGGCCAGGGGGAGGTGTCTTTCCAAGTCTCCTCCTTGCCCTTTCCTCCCCTTCCTCTTCTCTATCAGAGGCAGAAAGTAAAGGAAAGACAGGAAACATTTGGATCCCAAAGAGGTTGGCCTTGGTGAGAATGAGATGGTGCATGGGAGAGAAAAAGTTTATACATTAGACCCCGTATTGCCTACTCCTGATATATAATCCTAAAATCCTAGAGCTGGAAGAGACTCCCAAAGGCCATCCAGTCCAACCCCCTGCCATGAAAGAAGGCACAATCAAAGCACTTCCGATAGACGACAGCCTCTGCGGAAAAGCCTCCAGAGAAGGAGACTCTGCCACACTCCTAGGCAACCTATGCCACTCTCCAGGAAGTAATTCCTAATCTTTTCAGTCGACTTTCTTTGCCTGCCATTTGAAACAATTACTTTATTCTAGCCTGGTCTCCAGAGCATCAGAAAGTCAATTCTGCCCCCCTCCTCAATGGGACACCATTTTACATCTTGAAATATTGTTTTCATGTTTCCTCTCTACTTTCTCTTCTCCCAGCTAAACATTCCCCAGGAGGAAAGAAAGAAGAAAAAAGAGAAGGAAGGAAAAGCGGAAGAGAAGGGTGGAAGTGAATGGAACGAGGGAGGAAAGGAAGGGAGAAAGAAGGGAAAACAAAAGAGAAGGAAGGAATAAAGGAAGGAAGGACAAAGAGGGAGAGGTAAGGAGGGACAAAAGAGGAGAGGAAGGAAGAATAAAAAGGTGGAAAGGAAGGAAGGTGGGAGGGAGAATGTGGAAGGTAAGGAAGGAAGGAAGGGGAAAAGGAAGGAAAGAAGGAAGGAAGGAAGGATAGGATGGTGTGAGAGAGGGGGCCTGATAAAAGAGCCCAAGGGGGCACATCCCTGGGCCTGGGTTTGTCCATGCCTGATCTATATGGCCCCACATATTTCGGGTTAAATTCCTATGCAGCTGTCCTAATGAAGTCCAAAAGTATTCCTGGAGCCCTTTTGATATTCAGACAGCCAGCTGGGCCAAGGATGTATTGGAGCCACTGCAGCTGCTGTATCACTATCCACAGGCAACTTATCTGTGAGAGGATTGCTGATGGTCAGTGACACAGCAATGGGCTTGTTGGGCATATGTACACTGGATTGGGCCAGTTCCTGTCCAATCCAGCTGCCCATACCTCCAAAATTCCAGGGTCACTCTGGAGTTCCAGGGTCACTCTGAAGTAAATCCCATATCCCCTTGATGCTAGATGAAGCACTTCTGCCATGAAATCAGGTTTATTTCACATGGACTCCCCACAGTGGCTGATCAGTGAAGAGTACACTTATTTTGCCCATGTAGACATGACTTACACACAGCAGACATCTGACAAAAAACCAAATGTAGGAACTTCTGTAATTATGTTTAGCAATTATAGTCTTCCTGCACTATCAAGGGAATTTTCTAAATAATAACAGTAAGCTTCCTTGTTTCCATCTTAAGAGTGATTATTCAAATAAATAAAATAAAAACACTGTATCAGGCACCTGCACTTGGCCAGTAAATACTGAATTTTTCTAACATTTGGGACAAATGATAGTATATGAAATCTAGAAGAGGGTTTACTTTGTAACTCTAGCTTTACCACAAAAGAAATGGAAGCCACTACTTGTGGAGGCAGGGATTAATGTTCAATTGTTGCATCAATACTTGCTAAATATATTCATCTAGAATGGGTTGGAAAACAGGCACTATTTAGTGATCTCTTTTAGGCAACATAATGTCTTGAAAGTTAGGGCATCACTTCTTGGATTTGAGGTAGACTAAACTTTTATTTTATAATAATGTCTTAAACTATGGAGTACAAACTATTACAACTATGTGTCACCTACTGGAACATTAGCAGTACTGCCAAAAGTAAGTTCTCATAGATAAATCTTGGCAGAATTGTGGATGGGACTCAGGGCAACAGCTACTTGGCTTAATCAGCATGATGGATAACTAGCCAAAGACAAAGGCTTCCAGGTTTATCTCCAATATCAATCCAGTCAGTAAGGTCATGATAATGAAGAGCTGCTATCTCATCATACTTACTTTCTATATTGTTTCACAGCTGTTTTATTTTTCTCTAGAAGGGAAAAAAGAACAAATTCTACACACATATTTCAGACAATAGATAATAGTCTTGTGAATTTACCTGATACTTCTGATACAATACATAAAGAAATCTTGTCTGGTTTATTGTAACATGTTCTACGTGGGGCTGCCTCTGAAGAGTGCTCGAAAAGTTCAGCTGGTCCAAAGAGCTGCAGCCTGGTTGCTCACTGGGGCTGGCTACAGGGAGCAGACACCCCAATAGAAGCTCAGTTTGTTTCTGGGCACAATTCAAAGCCCCAGAGGATTCAGGTCCAGCTCGGTGGGCTGACACATCCCCTAGTCTGAACCTGCCATGAGATCTACAGGAGAGGCCCTTCTCTCGGTCCCACCTCTATCTTAAGCTCGGTTGGTGGGAACAACAGAGTGGGCCTTCTTGGTGGCTGTCCTGCAACTCTGGAACGCCCTGCCCAGGAAAGCCAGAATGGCCTCCTCCCTGCTGTTCGTCCGATGGCAGACGAAAACCTTATTATTCAGGCATGCATTTAAAGATGAAGGTGTTTAAGATCTAGTCAGAGGGTGCTGTCGTTTTTAACTTTGAATGTGCTTTTAATGGATTTTAACTGTAAATGTTTTAAAGCTGTTTAATTCTGTTTTAATGTTTGCATATTTGTATATTTTAAATTGTATACCAATGTTTTTATGTCAAGCTGCTTTGAGTCCCCTTTGGGGAGATAACGTGGGGATATAAATAAATAAATAAATAAATAAATACTAAAACATTAGTTTTATGCTATTTTAAAATTATGAATCCATACCAAGATTTGAACATTGATGAGATAATTGAAATTCTTGGTAGAGTTATAGAATCATAAAGTTGGAAGAGACCATCCAGTCCAACTCCCTGCTATACAGGAACCCAGAAGAGCTCTGGTATTCTCCCTGAAATGGCTATTTCTAAGAGGAAGGTTAGGGTGTTAAATATGCTACATTGGCAGATGTGTTTTAGAGCTAGGGCCCTCTCAGTAAAAATTCCAAGTACCACTCCAAACAGCAAATTACAGGAATTCATAGAATGGAGTTGTGAAAGTTAAAGTGGCAAGAAAGTGTGTCATGCAAATAGGTCTCTAGAAGGTCCCAGTATCCCCAGTACAGACCTATCGAGACCTTTGGCGTCATCCAGCAGGAGTCTGCATATGGTTCCTTCACAATAATAGGTATATAAAACTTACAGAACAAAGCAATCCACACATTAATCAATGCTGGATTTTTCTCATTCACTGTCAGTATTGTCAGCACACAAAGATTCTACTCATGAAAGCAAGAGAAGGCCCAGAAAAATTCTATGGCCCATTTAGATTCATCATCCTCTTCCCAGCTGCTACTATGGTATCTACAGCCAGGGGCTGCTTGCTTATTATTAGCATGCCAGGCTGTCTTTGATGGATTGCAAGGAGAGGGGAAATTTAAAAACAACACATCCCCCCCAAATCCCTTCCACCCTCTGTCAAGGCTTCAGAATGGAAGCACTAGTCTTGATGTTGCTGTCTAATTACCTAGGGAGTCTGCCAACTCATTTTCCAGAACTACATATGATCCTGCTGGTGATTCCCCCCCCTCCCCCAGCTCAGTTCAATGTACTGATAAGATTAAAACAACATAGATCAGAGCCAAAAGCTATCACTGCTCTATTATTCCCAACAAGGGAGAGGATCATTTAGCACAGAGAAGCCAAAAAGAAGCCAAGGCTCCCATTTATACTCCCATGTCATTGCACTGCAGAATAAATGGAACAAGCATATCATAATTTCTCAAGAGTAAGAGAGACAAGTGGATCTCTGATCACAAGTGAAGCAGCAAATTAAGGAGTTATGGAACTCCGAGTGGCAAGTTATCTCTTACCAAGGCTACCTGGACGTGCGGGTACAAGGATGAGGAAAACTCACGACAACTGTGGTTTATTGATGACACCAGCTGGTGGGGTTTGCCAGCAGAACACGGCTGCTATCAGGGGCAAAGGCCCCGGTCTTCCTTAACACAAAGCTTTTATTCCTTTCATGGCTGCCTTTGCAAAAGCCAGCCCTTCTTCACAAGCATTTCACAAACATCATTGGCTGGTGTCACAGATCATTTCATTAATCCAATAAAACATAGCATTTTCATTTGCATCATAGCTTAATCCCCTCCTATTTGTTAATAGCATTCCCATTAGCATCAATCTCCTCCTACTTGTTAGAACAAAGAACATTTCATCTCACATGCATATTATCAGCACTGGCCAGTGACCTTGTTCCGCTTTGCAACAATTCTACAGAAACGTTTGCTTCTGCCTCTTTCTCTTTCAGCAAAGGAGGGGGCAGAATCCCTCGGCTCATGCGCAGTTCTTATCCATTTAGCATTAAGGTAAACAAGCCTCATGCTCTGCACTGTTTAGACCAATCTGAGCCTACGTTATCTTACGCTGGGCACGGGTGTACTTCAGCAAGTCACAGCATTGATTAGAAGCGCCAATCACAGTGTTACTTTCACGGAACAAGTGCCTGCCTGATTGTTGGCACCGAAACCCACTTTTCAAAGCTCTACACGTTTGCAGCATCACTCTCTGACTGTACTCCTGCACAGAAAGTCCCAAAAACCGCTTTACAAGTAATGTGAATACAATATCATGCAAGGTTGGCCAGTGAGTTTCCATGGTTGAGTGCGGAATTGAACTCTGATCTCCAAAATCATATAACCATGGAACATAAAATCACACAGGGCTGCCGGCTTTTGCAGTGGGTATTTCTAAGCTATGCTACTCTCACATAACTGATACAAATAATAACAACTAGTAACAGGGTACGCATTCCTTATCCAAAATTTTAAAACCTGAAACACTCCATAATCCAAAATTGCTCATACAGCTTCCTGAGATAGTGAGTGCCCCCCTTGCTTTTTGGTGGTTCAATGTATACAATTTATAATTGGTTTCATGCACAATATTATTAAAATGTTACATAAAATTACCTTCAGGCTATGTGCATATGTATAGCATATAGCTATAAACACACACAATGAATAAATGTTGTATTTAGATTAAGATCCCATCACTAAGGGTGCTTCCACACAGCCCTATATCCCAGAATATCAAGGATTTTCTGCCTTGATATTCTGGGATATAAACTGTAATGGAAGGGCCCTAAGATATCTCATCATGTATATAAATGCAAATCTGGGGGCAACACTGGAAAAGAAATGCCTTTGGTCCCAAATATTTAAAATAAAGTATATTCAGCCTTCAAATTTTAAAAAAGAATCGAATCCACATTGGTAAAGGCTGTATGCAATGAGACATGCAGTGTTTGAGTAGTACTTGGGAAATCCAGGTTCAAGTACTCACTGGTTCAAATTGTCACTGAAAAGGAAACTCATAAAACCACTTTCAGGCAATTTCTCCCTTCAAGCATGAACTATCTTATATAATTGCTATGGGATTAAAACAGGATTAAAGGCATCCATGTATTTTCCCTTAGTTTCATTGGAGAAGAAATGTCACAGAAACATACCAACTACCTAAATAAATATGCCTCTATAAAGAATCTCTAGTCCCCAAATATCTGATGTACCCTTCCTTCCTTCCTTCCTTCCTTCCTTCCTTCCTTCCTTCCTTCCGTTCATGCCATTGGGTTTGACTCAATTACCCCAATCAAAGATTAGAATATCTTTTGAAGGGACCTGTAGCTATTGTTGTGAATTCTATTGTTAGTCCCAACAAGAGGCAACTTTTTCAGTTCATCAAATCTGCCTATGCATTGATTCACCACTGAACAATTGAGTTAAAGGCACTATTCTAATTGGGATGAACCAAAATGACTCAAACAATGCAATACTTATGGACAAAGATATAAAAAAACAGGCAACAGGAACATGCAGCAGTACATCCATTTGGATAATTAATTCAATAGGGCTGGATGAGGCAGGACACACATTTGGTTGAGGGAGAGAAGTCACACTGTTAAAAACTTACAACAGAAATAGAATAGTGGAAAATTACTAATATTAGCATGAAGACAGTATTGATTTAATACAGTGGTTCCAAATCTTTTTTTGACCAGGGATGGCTTGACCAGGTCCACTTTGACCAGGGCTTACTTTCCAACATTAGTACCCAAAGGGTTACAAATCAGTTTTTGGTCAACTTTAGATTCGGTTTGGATATTTGGAGTGGTGATCCAGAAAATTGCATTGGATAGACCACATCAGCTCTAGTTTCTGGCACAAAACATATGCCACCCAGTAGTTACCATCTGCTCGCCCACAGAAAACCATATTCAATAAGCCTCGGCACTATATAAGAGGGTTTTGTGAGACCAGTCACTCTCATTGCAATGGTGTAGTAACAGTGAGACCATAGAACACTGGTGGTCCATGGAACACAGGTTGGGAACCACCGATTTAATGTGATTTATTTAACCAAAATTATATCTGAATCAAGAAAGAATAGCCATATGTCATTCTGGGGCATATATGTCACTTTTTTCTACATTCAGCTGAACATTTTAATAATATAATTAAGAGAAATGATGTACAGAAAATTAAAGGAATGTTAGAAGAATCTTAATCAGATAACTAATATTCCTCATGAAATTTTGCAGATATGTACTTTTTAAAGTGTTGGATTAGTATTTGCAATATCTAGGTCCTACTCACAGCTGAACTATGAAACTCACAGTGTCATCTTGAAATAGTTACTCTGTTTTGGATAATGAAAGATGGAAAGGAGTCATTTAGAGATGCAAATCCTGGACTATTTCATTTCTTCATGAATATGTAACTCTGTACTTTCTTTCTGAGCAGAAAATTCATTTATGTGCAGAAATCCCCCCCCTTTTGAGGAAAAGTAGTTTTCTGCACAAAGTAATTATTCAGGAAAATTTGGAATATAACCTAGAAATAAATAATTGTGATCATTATTTTCCATTCCCTTGTGCTCACTGGAAGAAAGGTAAAATAGAAATATGGAGACCTAGTGTGGGTATTTCCATCCAACTGTCAGAAAAATTCTACAGAAACATAACTGTTTAGTTTTCATGGCCAAGACACCAGCTATGCCAAGAAACCTGCCTCTTAACAGATTTCTGCTATAGTTGTGCTTCAGTTGTAGTGTTTCATCAGGAGGTTGAAATAAGGCTTGGAAGCCAGCCGGTAAAGTTACATGCCTTTATATTGGTGCTGAATTTGAGCTTCCTTTGTTTGGTGTTAGGTTTGAGATCCAATTGTTACATATCTTCTTTATGCCTCATTAAAAACAGCATTTTGAATGAATGTCATCTGGGCAGGTCCCAGGTGGATGACCCCATTAAGTGGTATCACTTTCTTGTATATGTCTTAATAATGTAGTTCTGACTAAAAAAATAATATACTACTTCTTCAAAAGATTTTGAGTACATTCAGTTGGATAATGCATATTATCTGAACAGACTGTCACACGCCAACCTCATATCTGTTACATTTTGGGGATATAAAAAACTATGGGCACTGGGTAGGAACAGGAAGAAGAATATATCAGGAGATGATATGACTCATTGGAAAAAAGACCATAATACTTGGTGAAATTAAAGGCAGTAGGAAAAGTGGATGATTGCAATACAGATCAGTTGGACTCAATCAAGGAAGCTAAGGTTCCCAAGCAAGGTGGTTGATTGACTGAAGCTCTTCAATGTCTTTCATTCATAATGTT